>APFE031050646.1:11225-78640 GCA_000404065.3 Pinus taeda
TATGATAACCCATGGTATTGATAATACCATGGTATTCATTTGAGCATAGACTATTTAAAGCGGAAATTCTATCATCTTAGATCCATCTTAATTCTGGGTCTACCAAGTGCTCAAAGGATAAATAGATTTCATCCCCCTAAGAGTGGTAGATGTGGAGTTAAGATGGATATAGGTTGGTTTTTATGATAATGAAGATATTAAATAGACTTAGGAAATTATATTGTAAAAACATCTTAAGGTGAATGTTTAAAGCATAGACATTGGACAAGTATATTTGTATACTTCTGTTTTAAACTGAAACAAATCCAGGGCTAAAAGGAATGGATTGATTGCACTAGTCATCCTTCTATAACTTTCCAACATATGTTTGAGTAAACAGATTGTAATTTGGGTAATTTTTCTAAGCAAACGGGAACATACTTGTGTATTGGCAGGGTGGTTACGAGGTCCCTAGAAGTGGAGTAAACAGATTGTAATTTGGGTAATTTTTCTAATTGCAAACAGGAACATACTTGTGTATTGGCTTGGTTTTATATATAGTATTAGGGTTTTTCTCATGCTTTCTGTGAATGGCACGGGTGAATTTTATCTTACACCCACTAGATTATCGATATGTAATTTTGGTAATTTTGATTTCAAAAGATATTTTATATTTTAAAGAAATGCAATGATTTCATTTGTGTATTCAACAAACACAAGATTTTATAATTGAGTAAAATATTCGCCATGCCTGGTGAGAGATTCGCCAAAAAATTATATATACATATCATATTATTGATAAAATCGCCTTCCATTTTTCCTATATACCATGGAGATTCGCCCATTTATTATACATGTAAATTTAGGGGGTGTTCTTAAAATTTTCCCTGAAGTGGAACCATTACTGTTTCACTTATGAGAAGAGTCAACATATATCAGGTACTATTATCTATGTATTATACCGTTTTTATGAGTTAAATGGTTACTTTAATTGTGTTTATCATATATGTTTTTGCAGGCAATTAAGCATTTATCGTTATTGATGTGTTCAATTAAAGTATTTTAAGTATATGCATGAACAACGATATCTTATATGTGCAATGTATCTCATCAACTAATTTAATTAGCTATTTAATTAAATTAGCTATATTCATTCATTTTAACCTCATAAAGGACTTGATGATCTGTATTGTCATGTTAAATGTGAGGTATTTATAAAGTCACATATATAGAGAAGGCTTTCCTGGGATAGATATTTAATTCTATTTATTCTTTATTTCTTAGTTTCATTTACATCACTAGACCCACACTTATATATCTCATCCATTTTTTATAACTTTTGTTAAGGGAAACTGGTCCCATAATCCCAGTTGAAGCCACCATTCCAAATCTAAAAGGAGTTGTCTTAAATTCCCAACTAGGTGGTTTTCCCCAATTTTGAGGTAGAGAATTTCGAGCCTTCAACATTTTTGGTGCTAGAAGGAGGGCCCTCAAACTATGAATGGAAGAAGATTAACTCTTAAATTAAAAGTTCATTCTAAGAGCCAATCTCCCTTAAAATAACCACCAACTTCTAGATCACATTCCAAATCTCCTAACCCAAGGTCTGAAGTTCAGAAAACCACCAAAACTCCTAGGACACTTCCAAAGTCAATTGGATAAAATTCTTCTCAAATACCTACATAACCCCCTGAAGTTCATACTTTGATTAAAAAATTAGAAGAAATTCCTATTTTTAGAGAAATGTTTATCAAGATTGATATATTGGAAGGAAGTGTTTCTTCATCTTTACAATTTTCTGGTGTATTAAGTAGATCCCAGAGTGAAAAAATTGGATTTAAAACTTTTGAGTTCCCATTACCCACTCATTGGAGAAAATGAAGTACCATAAAAAGCTCACTCTTCTGATAGTGATATTATATCATCATCTCCCCATCTTACTCCTTCTCTTGGTCTTACTTCTTCCTCTACCTTTGTACCTTCTTCCTATCAACCTCTCATCTCATCCACTCACATTGCTCAACCACAATCATCTGGTACAACTATAATTAGTAGCACTACAGGAGCATTATCGTTAACTACCCAATATTCATCAACCTCAACATTTTCTGCTACTTCCTCTGTTCCTAATATTCCCAAAATGGAAAATAGACCATGGAACAATCCTAGGGTAGTACAGATGGCTCCGCCATTACACCCTCTTCCCAAACACCCAAAGCGGTGGCTTCCTAAGTTTAGTCATGATGACGGCCTCCCTCCGGAGGAAAATCTTCATAATTTCATGTTAGCCATCAATCTGAATGAGGTCACAGAACAATATTGTGTAGTCAGACTTTTTGCCTACACATTTGAAGGATCTGCATGATCTTTGTATTTTTCTCTTCTTGTTGGATCAATAACGAATTGGGATATGTTCAAAGAGAATTTTTTGTTTAAATTTGGTGATGACCAAATAACTCCTACTTTGATTGATGACTTATAAAATCTTAAGGCTAATCCAAATGAAAAAATTAAAGATTCTAATTTGAGAAAAAACTGATTGCTGAATAAAATCCCAAACATCTCTAGACTAGGGACTGGTGTACAAATTGAGTGGTATATCTCTTATCTTGCTTCAAACATTGCTATTTTCATAGATAAAGCCAATAAAAAAGTATTTCTTAATAACATGAAATAAGCTCTATCTATGGAAAAGAGAATCCTTACTGTTGAGAAGAAAAACACTCTCAATGAAAGAAAGAAAACCCAAAAGGTTACTTTCAAGGATGAATCCAACAAGAAAGCCCCCAAAGATCCTTTTGACGTGGAAGGATTACAAAAGGTTCTAAAGACAATGTCTAATGAAATGGTAGAAATTAAAAAGCAAGTAGATGAGTCCTCAAAAATGTCCTTTCATCCTTTCAAAAGGAATCAACCATCCCAATCACAACCACTTGCCATTATATCAAATGTTGAATCTGACCAAGATGATGAAGAGGAAGAATCTTCCTTACCTGTCAAAGAATCCCAAGAAGTAGAATTAGCATAAGCTCATGGCTTATGGGATTTCATCCTAACCACTTCAAAAAATGAAGAAGAATAAGTAGAAGAGGCCTTACCATTGAGAATTATAGGTAGAGTACTTGTTGATCCATCTCCAACAAATCAAAAACATAAATCCCCTACTCCTCCTACAAAGCAAAAAGGTGTAATTAAGAAGTCTTCTACTCCTTCAGATTATATTCCAACTACCTTTAAATCTCCTTATTCATCCAAGACTTTGATAATCTCTAATACTATAGAATATAATATTGTGAAAGACATGAAAAAGTTCAAAGCCAAAATTTCTCTTTATGAGGTTAGTAAACTAAAACAACAACAAAAGCTTTTACCTAAAGAAATGAATGAAGTTCCTACATCTCCATTACCTATTGTTGTCATTGAAAAGGCCTCAAAAGTGAAAGGAAAATGTCATAATGTCTCTTTAGATAAAATTGACCCATTAGATGCTATTTGGATTGGAGATAGATAAAAGTCCTTATGCAGTGTGTCTTAGATTAAATATTTCACCATAGAAATTTGTTGTTCACATTATTCAATTAGATTGCACAAAAGTCAAAGTTTAGGGAGAAATGAATTCTATTTTAAGAAGATTATCTTTCAATTAAAATGTTTGTCAAATAATAGATATATTAGTTGCAGAAATTCCTAAATTCTATGGTCTTAGTATAAGTAGAGATTATTTTAAAAAACTACATGGTTACTTCACAACTGAGCGGTCACACATGTGACTTCCCCACAATGGAAAACCAAATCAAATTCATGTCCATAGATAAAAACACATGAAATATTAATTGATTGACTTTTATGAGGATAACGTGTAGAATTTCCCACTATATATCAACAAATTATTCAATATACTAAAGCAAAATACAAGATCTACTTCTACAATAAACTTTGTGGAAGCTTAATCAATTTGAGCAAGATCAATAAGAACACATATAACATATGAAGAGAAATAAATCACACATCAACACAGAAGAATAATCCCGGGGAAAGCCTCAACCTAAAATCCCAATCTTTGTAATATCATACAAGTGGAAATATGTTTAGATTACATAAATAATCAGCTCACAAGCTATCCTGCTCTCTTTGCAATCCAACAATACAGCTCACAGACTGGGTAGACAAGACATATGCATTTCCGTAGCCCTCCAAGCCTCCTATTTCCTTGTGTAGTTTTTCTTAGAGTCCAATGATGCCACCTGTGTGAATTGGCCTCATTCACACTCACTAAACTAAAGAAGTAACTGTGCAATCATCAAGGAAAGAATTCCTTCTACATGCAAGAGATATCCATGAAGGAATATTCCTGCAACTGATAGTACACTATCCATCCATCTGATCTCAACTGGGTCTCTGACTGAACTGACATGCATGAGATATTTATGAGAGAATATTCAGTTATCTGAAGTGCAGTAGTTACATGCATGCATGCATTAACTAACTGAACTCACAATGAGTTCAACAAACTATTTGAGCTAATCTAAGAAGACTTAACTTAGATAACTAAGCTAACTAATTACAAATCAAATTACAGCTCATCCTCATCTCTTTAACTAAGGGATAAATTCCTCAACCAATGGAGAAACTATTGCATGTCTTCACATAGACTTCATGTTTGATTTTCTCCTACTAATTAACTCAAGATGAATTAATTAATTATTTTTCAAACAGCTGGTAAGATCAAATTAGAATTTTTACTTCTCTATTTTAGATCATGGACTAACCAAAATAGGAAGGTATCCCAAAATGATATTTATAGCAGTGCTATTTCTAGCACTTCTATATTTAGCATTTCTTGTTGCTATTTTCAACATAACGAACTAGTAGTATTTAAAAACAACATTCTTAGAAAGTTACTCTTTTGACTCTTTCTTTGGCAATTTTCAACCACAAGAATCTCCTTTTTTAATTGACTCTGTTTCATATCAAATTTAATTTGTTTCCAAAATTGATTCATCTAAGTGTATTAACATTGTAGAAAACCTTCTAAATAAGCATGATAGTTTATTTTAGACTCTTTATTTTGATGGATCAAAATCTAATGGAGGTGCAAGAGTTGGTTTCATCTTCGTTAACCTTATGGAGAAAAAACTATGTTGTCTTGAAGATTGGTATTCAATTGTACCAATAATGTTGTCGAATATGAAGCATTGGTACATGGCTTACATAAGTCCATTAGTCTTGAAATAAAATACCTTAAAGTTTTTGGTGATTCAAATATTGTTATCAAACAAGTTACAAACAACATCTATTGTGTTCCTAGTCACCTTAATAATTATCAATCTTTGATCCAAGACCTAGTTTCTCATTTGACTGCATTCAACATAGACCCTATCCCAAGAATACAAAATTCTAGTGCTGACCTCCTAGCAAATGTTGCTTCCAAACTCATTTCACCCGAAGATTTCAATCTTGATAGATTTTATATTGAATTAATTTTTCACCCCTCCATTACAAACAACATTACTAATTGTTTTTGTGTTTAATGATGACAATGATATCTTAAGTTTTATGACATTTGACGGGTCTTACTCTGATCAGATTATTGATGGAGATGATAATGAAAAGCAGTTGAATAAATCTTCTGAGGAAGACTCTTTACCTAAATTTGTAGTGAAATTGGAATATTTATATGATCTAAAAGATAGGTTAAAAAAGGTAACTAATTGCAAGCTTCAAAGCTTGACTGTGAGATTTGAATCGGTTAACTTAGGATCTGATCATAAGACTCAGAACATCAATTTAGGCCTTGGAATTTCACCAGATGAAAGATATTATTTCATTCATTTGTTGAAAATATACAAGGATATATTTTCATAGAATTACAATGATCTTAAAACCTACGACACATTCATCATTCAACACACCATTCATATCCTTCCAGATGTCAAGCCAATTCAATAAAATCTTAAGAAGATTCACCCTAACTTGGAATCTCAGATTAACACTGAACTGAATAATATTCTCAAAGCTAAAATCATTTTCCCAGTCAGACATTCCAAGCGGGTCTCAAAGCATGTGTAAGTTAGAAGGAAGAATGGAGATAATCATATTTGTATAGATTTTAAAAATTTAAACAAAGCTTATGAAAAGGATAAATTTCCTTTGCCTCCAATGGAAAAAAATTTACAGTATGTTGCTACTTCTAAATTAATGCCTTTCTTAGATGGTTGTTCAAGTTACAATAAGATTCTTGTACATCCATATGATAGACTGAAAATGACATTCAAGACTATGTGGGGGACCTACGGTTATGAAAAAAATTCCTTTTGGACTCATTAATGATGGAGCTACTTTCCAAAGAGCTACAGATATTTCTTTGATAGGTTCAATCACTAAGATAGTTGCAGTGTATTTATATGACATTATAATTTATTCTAAATGAAGGAGAAATCATTTACATGATTTAAAATAGATGTTTGAAAGATGAAGAAAATTTGGAATCTGCTTAAATCCTAAAAAGTCATTTTTTTCTCTTAACCAAGGAAAACATTTAGGATTTATTATGTATAAAGAAGGAATCTGCATAGATATAGATAAAATCAAGGAGATATATAAAATCCCCTTACCACACAAAAAAAAATCCATGCAATATTTCCTTGGGAAAATTAATTTTGTTAAAAGATTCTTCATAGATTTCTCTTAAATTGTACTTCCCTTATAGGCTATGATTAAGAAGAAGTCAATTTTCAAATGGTGACTGATCAAAAGAAAATAATTTGAGTGAATAAAATAGGCCATCATTGATGCCCATTTGTTACCAACCCATAATTTTTCTAAAAAAAAACTTATTTATACTTTTTATTCTGAACAATCCTATGCAGCAGTTTTGACTCAACCTAATGAACAACAAATTGAACCTCCAATTTCCTTCTTTAGTTCCAATTTACAGAGAGTTGAGTTAAGCTATTTAGAGCTTGAGAAGAAATCCTTTGCAGTCTTCAATTCCATAAAACATTTTAGGCCTTTCCTCCTAAAAGAAAATACAAAAGTAATTTTTCATTTTCGTGCAGTCGGACAATTGCTTAGCTAGAAAGAATTAGGAGAGAAAAGGGAAAGTTCGGTTACTTCCCTACAAGAATATGACCTAGACATCAAAACAACTAAAATAGTAAGGGTTCAAAGTTTTTTCAGATTAATTATTGGAGCTTATGACATTTCAACTGATGAACATTCAGGTAATAATCTTCAAATCACATATGTATGCCCTATCAACACTAAATCTCAATATGTTGACTTAATTTTTTATTTGACAAATGGTTATGCTCCATTGGAACTCAATTATAAAAATAAAAGAGCTCCCAAACTTAAAGATAATAAAATCAACTGGCCAATGATGTCTTGTTTAAAATGAATTATGATTATGTTTTGTTAAGATGTCTCAAAAATCTGAAGCAGAAAAAGTCTTGCAAGAGCTACATGATGGACCAGGTGGTGGACACTATGGTGGAGACACCACTGCTCATACGATTCTTCATGCTAGATACTATTGGCTGAATCTATTAAAATACACTCATGCCTATGTCAGAAAATGTAAAGTTTGTCAATCTAATTCAAGAAAAAAAAAAGAAACCAGCCTTACCTTTGCAACGAGTTAACATTGAGAAACCATTTGAACAATGGGGACTTGACATAATATGTGACATTGTTCCTAACTTTTCCAAGTAGCATAAATACATCTTGACTGCTATGGATTATTTCACCAAATGGGTGGAACCAATACCCCTAAAGGTGGCCAATTCCAAAAACATTATTAAATTTATTGATCAATTTATAGTTACCAAGTTTGGTTTTCCTTATGCCCTTATGTTTGATAATGCACCTTATTTTTTGGAAAATACCATTACTAAGTTTTCTTTTAAAAGAGGTTATAAACTCAATTATTTTGTAAATTATTTTCCTCAAGGAAATGACTTAGCAGAGTCTACTAATAAAAACCTCATTAGAACAATCAAATGAATAGTTCACCAAAATCAAATAAATTGGCACAAAGCTCTAGTTTTTTCTTTATTTGGATGACAAAATCACTCAGAAGGTATCTGTAAGCACTTCTCCTTTTCACTTAGTGTATGGAAAAGAAGTTATTCTACATCATAATCTAGTTATTCCATCATTAGCCCTAGTGCAATCCATTGAAGAAAAACCTTCTTCTACTTTACAATTAAGAATGTCCAAAATTCGTAAATTAGAGGAAGAAAAGATATAGCTAGTTAAGTTCATGCCCATCATCAATGATTGGTTAAATATTCATTGATGCAAATTCAGTTAATAACAAAATTTTTGAAATTGGCGATTTAGTTTTGAAATGGGACAAAGCTCATGAAGAAAAAGGAAAACACATAAAGTTCCACAAATTATGGCTAGGCCCTTTTCAAATTGTTGAAAAACTAGGCCCATCAAACCTTATCCTCCAAGATTTACAGGGAAGGAGCGATGCTCCTCCTGTTAATGGGACAATTTTAAAAAAATATGTTTTCTTAAGTATACCTAACCCCTGTAAATATGTAAATAATCACATGTATATACGGTGTCTTTAACCTTGGTAATGTTAGGTAATACACCTTTATCTTCACATTGGGGTCTCTCATCATTTACATGAAATTTGACTGATTAAAGAAAAGATCTTAGAAATAAAATTATAACATTGAATTTTAGTATTCCATCTATTACAAATATCTTAAAGATTTATACCCATTAAATTGTAAATATTTCATAACTTGAAAACTTTATAAAATTTGGTTATCCTATGATTGGTCATGAAAAGGTTTTCTTTAAAAAGTAAAGTTTATTTTGAACTTTTAACATCTTTTGGCTTCAATTGTCATCCATTAATCTTAAGGAGTGAATATACCTCCCCATTGACTAATTTGAATTTTTATAGAGTGTAATTAAAAATATATATAAAACTTGAAAGATAAGAGGTATCAACATCAACCGACTTACCATGATGATGGGGAAAAAATGATATTGACATTATCAACACTGGTCACCAAACCAGGATAATGGATTATAGTTATGTAACCATAAGACAAGTGGTCTCATCACCAGCTCACTTGTTTAATATCATTATAATTTCTGAATGACATTGTCATAATCTGGTTACCAAGCTAGGACAATGGATTTCAACGAAACGTTAAAACAAAGATATTAAAAAGAAAAATTAATACATCAAAAAATTACTATAAGTGGATAGGATACCGGTACATTTTGGTTCAATGGTAACCCTGTCGAGGCTATGAATGCCTTCTGGTAGCAGTGGCTCTACTGGTGACAAAAAAAATCTATCTTAAAAGCTAATCTTCTATAGTTCTTAACTTTATCTTTATAACAGATTAAATGACCAACAAAGGTATTAAATATTTTCATCAATAAACAAGTTATGAGATAATTCACAAAATGATGAGTTCTTTTATTCAGAGTAATATTTATCAATGAAAACTTTAAGTATTTTTAACTTTCTAAGACTTTTCCTTTAATAGTTTAAAATTTCATGTATTTTTAGAAGAGATAATTGTTTCAATCAGTGTGTCGCCAATTTTGGTACTACTCATCAACCCCCCAATTACGGTTAATATTAGAACTAATAAACAATGGGGAACCTTTTAATTTAGGACAAAATCCCATTGGTTTAATAAAATAAGATAATATTATTTTTTGTCTTATTAAAAAACTTGAATAAATGAGAAATATCCCTTATCGAAGCTTTCATATAGGAGCTTAGACCCATAAGACATATTCATAAGTAAGCTACCCACAGGATTTCTTTTAAAATATAATATTGCAAGAATTTTATTAAAATATTTTAAATATTGTAACATGTCCCATAGGATAAGTTGTGATAAATCCATTCCCAATTAAAGTTTTCAAATATGTTAAGTCTAAAAGTAATAAAATGCTTCCATGTGAATATAATAATAAAGGGACTCACCCCACAGGATTTCCACATAGCATTATTGGATCTTCTGAAGATTGGAGCTTTCAATATAAGCATCACTCAAACTACTTCAATATCCCTATCCCTCGATCCTCCGATATCTTGTTTCACCCATCCTTCGATACATGACATCACTAATACTCTGATATCCTAATATTGCCAATTCTTTGATATCCTCATATCGTCTATCTCCAATATTCCCAGTCCTCTAATCTCCGATAAACTATGTTGATCCATATCAAAACTTCCAATCAGTTGTCACACTTCTCAACCCCCAATATCAAATCTCATATACAATACCTCTAATAGCCCTTCCTGCTTATATTTTTATCTCTTATATTTTAATGATGAAAGCCTATTGGAAAGTAAGAATATCACATGTTTCAAAGGTACAACCTTAATATTTATCTGACATAATCCTTCGATATGATGAAGTTTGCAAAAGCCTATGTGAACCCACATTTTTTCATTTAATGGACAAATACAACAAATTTATGATATCTAAGTTCTAAACAATTTCATTATTGCAGCTCGATGTCACTAAATTTTGCTCATAAAAACATAAATTGATAGAAAATTGGTTATTCGCTCTAAGGAATTCTTTATTTAAGGAAGTCTCCACTTATTCTTGTGTTTCCCTTTGTAGGCTAGTCCTGAGAAGAAAATATCAACAGTAATGTTTAGGACAACTAAATCCAAGAAGAAACTTGTTATTCAACAACATTCAGTTGCTCCTTCACCTGAGACTACTGAATTTCCTGTGTTATTCTCGAATAAAACCTACACTCCTGATGTTGGAATCTATGCCTGGTAAGAAATTTATAAACTTTTTGAAGATTAAGAACCTAAGGTGACAGTAAAGATAGTCACAACTAAAGATTCAACCTCGATTTCTGAAACTACTTATAGTGACGTCGCCAATTCCTTCATGCATAGGATTGCAACCCAATCCAACAGGATTCCCTATGTAGATATGGTTAAATGGGTTATTGACCATATGATTGTTGCATATAGGAATTTCATGACTAAGAGGAACACAATTATTGGGTCATTTACAACAATTATTTGAGAAAGATTTATCATTTGCCACAACCTCAAAAAAATACGACAAGCAATTTATAGAAACATTCATGAATCAACAAGAGGATCGGTTAGTGGTCATCAAAGAATTGAGAAGGTATCCCAACAAATGAAAGAGAAAGGTAAAGGGTATGTATGATATTGCTTCCCTTGTTGGGACATACTATTATATAGCTACTATGATCTCTAGAATCTATCGTTACCCTAATACCTAGAAATTCTCAAACCAGTGGGTACCAATATTTAATACTGCATCTGATGGTTATATTATGGATTGGGGAAACATATTATCTGACATTTTAGCCACTAAAACCATGATTTATAGGAGCCATCGTAGTTTTTTCCAAACATTGTTCCCCCTTTCTATATGAGCGCCTATATAATGGATGTTATTTCTTTCACCTCTGATTTTACATCTATGGGATGGAAATGGACGATGGAAGACCCTACGCCTATCCATATCTATCATAACATACTATGGGAATCTAAATACCAGGCTCATTTCTATAAAAATTTCCATGTAGTTATGTTTCCCATCCACCAAAGTGTCTTTGGAGAGAAGGATACTAGGGTTTCACCTAAAGGAAATAATGATTTATTACTAACTAGGATATGGTTTGGAGATGAATCCTTCACTTATATATCGATATTTGTAAGTCTTGAAAAGCCTCATGTGCTGCCCCCTTATGTTACCAATAAACTCCTAGCCCAAGTGATAACCTACCAAACTATAGCAAATGGCCTTTTAAAGGTTATTAAAGATGCTAAAAAGACAATGCAACATACCTTTCCTATTCAATGTGGTGTCTATGCCCTTGAAAATTTCAAGCATGGTAGTATTTATATTGAAGAAATTCAATCTTTAACTTTCCCAACTATTTCCAATAGACAATATGATCCAAATGATACTGCCAAGAATGTCACTGAACAGACAAAACTTAGGAAATTCACAAATTAGCTAGATAAGTTTGATGATTTATTTGAATCAACTTCTATCTATGCGAAGGTTGAAAATCAAGGAACAACACATTTAAGTCCTGAAGAATAGATTCAGTTTAATCAATATAGGAATAAAATGATAGCCCACTTGCCTATGGATTTATTAATGCTTCATCAACAAATATAGAGGATGATAAAGTCTCGGCTAGTACAACACATGTCCCTAATGTATCTAAGATAAAAGATATGGGTACTTCCTCTGCTTCTTGCGCAAAAGAAACTCTAACAGATAAAAATCTAGATGTAATATGCGAACAATTCATAAAAGAATCAAATCCTAAAAGCGTGAAGACTCCATTGCAAATGAAAATTACACACACCTTTGAAGTTACAGGGAAGGCCTCGGTTACTATTTAGGCTTCCAATAAATATCTGGACACTGATGATTTATAAGTCATCTTGGTATTCTTGACCTTTGAGGTCATTTTGAAAACTGAACAAATTCTTCCCCTTTATCTATTTTATAGTCAAAAGATAATGTTGTGGTTAGAAAATAGATAAAAAGAAAGAGAATTAAACAAACCCAGCCCTTAGTCCTTGGTAATGATTCCTTTGATGTAAGTTTTAAATATGCTCAAGCTACTCCTATTGAGGATCTTGGAAGGATTTCACGATTTGCAAGACCATATGCTAGTACCACTATTGATAAAGCCTATGAAGTACAAAAACTCCTAAGGGAGAAAGACAAAAGGATTATGTAGCTATAATATGGTTTTGAGAATGAAAAACAAGTAATCACTCAACAGTGACCAACACAGCTTGAATAACTACAAAAGAACTTCAATTACTTAAAGATTCAACATGAATATGATCTCACGAGAAGGGATACTCGAATTTAGGAACTTCAATAAAATATTGAGAAATTAAAGGTGAATCCCATGATAGTTGAATTTAAGAAGGAAGCAAGAGAATTAAACAATCTCCTTGCTCAACAACAAGTTGTTTTCTGTCATACATTATCCATTATCCATGGCTTATGTCAATAATGTGATTCATTAGTAAATACATTTTCTAATATGAGTATATACTATAGAAACATTTAGGAGAATATTGCAGATTCTATAGACTAGCAAGATAGTACTGAGGGGAGATCAGTTGCTCTACCTAAACTGGAAGAATCACATAAAGAATTGTTTTCCAAGAATGGGAAACAAAACTCAAGCATGCAGAAATGGAAATATTCATTGCCAAGGTTATTCCAAACAATCTCTCTGAATCTATCAGTGATAGTTTATTATAGGTTAACCGGATTTCAGTCTTCACAGAGGATACTTTGCCCGATGTGAAATTGTTAACTAAAACATGGCAGGAATCATTGAAGAAGAAGGTTAAGAAAATTGAGAATCTGTCAAAGGTTGACTTGGAATGTCATTGGCATTTCTTAGTTAAACCTTATAGTTAGTGGCTAATGCTGAGGTGTCTCTCCAACGCAACCACCCATCTACTTCTAGCACTCAACAATGTGATATTCACTGCACAGACGTGCATACAACCCCATTATCCACCTGAATTAAAGCCAATGACAAATATATGCAAACTTCGGGAGAAAATGAGAGAGCAACCTTGATTTCAGCCATAGTCAAGTTGTTGACAACTGAGATGTATTATTGTCTTTTTACTTTATTTCAAGTGTGGCTTGTTGAAACCATTCTAGTCTTTTATGGCGCTTTACTATATTTGTATTTTCACTAGAAACTATATATCCCTTTCATTGATATGATGAAGGGGTTCTAAATTTTGGTAAGAAATATTTTTGTTTGCACTACCGTAACTTGAAGTAATCTTAATAGAAAGTGGAATCGTTACTCTTTCACTTATGAGCATAGTCAACATATATCAGGCACTATTATCTGTGTATTAGTACTATGTTTATGAGTTGAATGGTTATTTTAATTGGGTTCATAATATATGTTTTTGCAAGCACTTAAGAATTTATCATTATTGATGTGTTTGATTGAAAAATTTTATCTATATGCATGAACAATGATATCTTATATGTGAAATGAATTTCATCAACTAATTTAATTAACTATTTAATTAAATCAGTTATCTTCATTCATTTTAACCTCATAAAGGACTTGATGATCTATATTGTCATGTTAAATCTAAGATCTTTCTAAAGTCACATATATAGAGAAATATTTCCTGACATAGATATTTTAGGTCTATTTATTCTTTATTTATTAGATTCATTTACAGCATTAGACCTACACTTATATATCTCATCCATTTTTTGTAACTTTTATTAAGGGAAATTAGACCCATAATCCTAGTCGTAGCCACCATTCCAAATAGAAACATAGTTTCCTTAAGTCCCCAACTAAGTGTTTTTCCCCGATGTTGAGGTAGATAATTTCAAGCCTTCAATAGTTCAACATTGCATCATTCCTTGTTCAAAATAGCAACAAGAAATGCTAAAAATAGAAGTCCTAAAAATAGCATTGCTATAAATAGCAGTTTGAGTACTAGTGCTGGATTGGGAAACAAGGAATGAAAAATGGAAGTGATAAAGATAACATTCTATTTTTAGCAGTTCAGTATGGATTCCTATTTTTAGTCAGTCCTTGGACTAGAAATAGGAAGTAAAATTTGAATTTGAACTTAATAGCTGTTTGAAAATATATTAATTAATTCTCCATGAGTTAATTAGTTGTGAAAATCAAACATGAAGTCTATGTGAGGAAATGCAACAGTTTCTCTATTAATTGAGGAATTTATACATCATTTAAAGAGATGAGGATGAGGTCTAATTTGAGTTGTAATTAGTTGGCTCAGTTAACTGAGTCAAGTTCAGTTAGATTGATTTAAACAATTTTTTTAGATTAAGTAAGTTCAGTTAGTTAATGCATGCTAGCATATAACTGTTGTTCTTCAGATAACTAAATATTCTCTCATGAATAACTCATTCATGTCAGTTCAAATAGAGACTAGTTTGGATCAAAGAAAGGACAATGTACTATTAGTTGGATGAATTTTTTTCCTATAAAGGAATCTCATTCGTGGATGAGGATTTATCTCCTTCAGGACTGCGTAGTTGGATCAGAGGTTAGTGAGTGTGTGAAGAGGGCAATTCACACAAGTGGCTGCACTAGACCCCAATCAAATTGCACAAAGAAATAGGAGGCTTGGAGGGCAGACCAGAGGTTAGATAGAAGCCTTTAACTGTCTATGAGCAATAGAGGTATTGTAGAGAGAGCAGGATAGCTTTTGAGCTGATTCTTTTTGTAATACTAGCTATATTTCCACTTGTATGATAATACAGAGATGGGGTTTTAGGCTGGTGCTTTCCCCTGGAGGTTTCTTTTGTGTTATGTGTAATTGATTCCTTCTTATCAGTTATATGTGTTCAATTGATGTTGCTCATGTTCAATTAAGCTTCCGATAAATTGGTTGTAGAAGTAGATCAAGTATTTTTCTTTAGTATATTGCATTATTAGGTGATCTACGGGTGGGAATTTCTACATGGTATCAAAGAAAAAGTGATCAAAACGGAGAACAATATACTAGAGGAGATTTTTAAGTTTTGAGATTTGGGCCACGAGTTTTCAAAGAGGATCTGAACATTTTCTGTGCAAAATTTTTAGAAACAAACAGTAGATCTAGATTCCTTACGGAAAAATATCCAAATTCAAAAAAACAAACAGCTGAATCGGAGTTTGGATGAGGGAGAGATCGCTGATTTAAAATTAGCTCTTTTTCTATAAAATTTCGTGACTGCGGGAAATATGAAATAGATTGGTGTGCTAGCCAAGAACTGGTATGCACTTGAGGTAGAAGATGCATGCAAAGCCTCGAGGATCAAGGCGAAGGTTAGAAACTTGGTGGTTGAGAGGGAGAGTAAATTACCTCTCAACATGCAGCGCCAGAAGAAGTCTCAAACAATTGTGGAGGAGCCACAATTGGTGAAGTAGCTTTAGGAGGTTGTAGAGCAGCCACAACTAGAGAAGTTGAGACGAGATAAAGTAGAGACATCTACTCATGCAAAGACCTCAAGTAGGGGGAAGTTTCGACTCAGGTGGGCAGAGGGATCACATGCATCCATACTGCTAGGTAGGAGGTGGGGCGATGTGGAGTGATCATCCCAAGAAAGGATGGAATAGGGGCAGGATCCTTGAGGTAACCAACCTATTTGATTCAAAATTGCTACAAGAGCCCCGACGAGGAAAAGCAGGACTAACTGAGTGGGTAGAGGTAGGTGCATATGGAGTGGGAATGGGAGCTACTATGTAGGAGTCCCAAGACAATGTAGAGCTAGCAGGCTGCAACAATGCGAGAGGCACAGGAGTGTTGCACCAGTGCAGGATGGCATAGAGAGGTGTGCAACGGTGCGATATGCATGGAGTGTTGCAACAACTCAGAGGTTAGAGAGGGAGCACTTGTCAATAGCAGGTAGAGCTTCAACATGAGAAAATGTTTCGAGCCCAATAGAGAGGTCAGTTGGGAGTTATTTGTTCTGAGAGTTGCTGGAGCAACCACACTTGGTAGAAGTGTTGAACGGAGAACATTCCAGAGGTACAAGATCAGGTTCAAGTTGAATGCCTTTCTTGTTGAGAGGGAGTGATGAAAATAGCAGCAAGATATGCTAAAAATAGAAGTGCTAATAATAGCACTGCTATAAATAGCAGTTTGAGTACCAGTGCTAGATTGGTCAACAGGAAATGAAAATGGAAGTGCTAAAAATAGCATTCTATTTTTAGCAGTTTAGCATGGGTTCCTATTTTTACTCGATCCTTAGACTAGAAATAGGAATTAAAATTCACATTTGAACTTAACAGTTGTTTGAAAATAAATTAATTAATTCTCCATGAGTTAAGCAGCTATGAAAAATCAAACATGAAGTCTATGTGAGGTCATGCAACTGTTTCTCTATTAATTGAGGAATTTATCCATCAGTTAAAGAGATAAGGATGAGCTCTAATTTGAGTTTTAATTAGTTGTCTTAGTTAACCGAGTCAAGTCTAGTTAGATTGATTTAAACAGTTTGATTAAATTAAGTAAGTTTAGTTATTTAATGCATGCTAGCATGTGACTACTATTCTTCAAATAACTGAATATTCTCTCATGAATAACTCATGCATATCAGTTCAAATAGAGACCGAGTTGAGATCAAAGAAGGGAAAATGTACTATCAGTTGGATGAATTTTTTTCCTATAAAGGAAGCTCATCCATGGATGAGGATTTATCTCCTTTAGGACTGCGTAGTTGGATCAAAGGTTAGTGAATATGTGAAGATGCCAATTAACATAAGTGGTTGCACTAGACCCCAATCAAAATTGTGCAAAGAAATAGGAGGCTTGGATGGTATACCAAAGGTTGGATAGAGGCCTTTGACTATCTATGAGTAGTAGAGGTATTGTAGAGAGAGTAGGATAGCTTTTGAGTTGATTCTTTATATATTACTAGCTATATTTCCACTTGTATGATAATAAAGAGATGGGGTTTTAGGCTGGTACTTTCCCCTGGATATTTTTTTTGTGTTATGTGTGATTGATTCCTTCTTATTGGTTATATGTGTTTAATTGATGTTGCTCATGTTTGATTAAGCTTCCGCTAAATTGGTTGTAGAAGTAGATCAAGTATTTTTCTTTAGTATATTGCATTATCAGGTGATCTACAGGTGGTGATTTCTACATTCCTTAGCATACTCCCAGTGCTCAATGTGGACCACCTTCGGCCATACTTTCCACCATTACTAGACACATCCAACATTGCAGAACAACTCATGCCAACAGATCTAGACTTAGATTGCATCGAACAGGCTACAATTGATCAGATCATGGAAACACATATCAAGAATGATCACCAAGAAAAGATCCAGCTGTAGCGAGTTGTGAAAGATGCCCAAATCCTACACTAAGGAAAGTGCCTCACCATGGATGAAGTTCAACAAAAGTTTTCCCAACTCCTCGAGGAACGTAACATAATGGGGACCATTTATTCATAAGGGGGGAGGACTGATCAAGGCAGATATTGGTGGCTGCAAGCCTATTACACTTGGTCCCCCACCACTGTTTCTTTCAGTTTTTTAGTTTCCTTAATTATAGCAATGTTTACTATTTTTTGTAGTTCTTTGGGTCTTGAACATTGAGAGCCATTTTGAGGCCCTAAATGATGTTTTTTTTGGAAAATGGGAAAACATGAGTCTTAAGTTGATATCTGCAATTGAAAGTTGTAGTCCTTGGATAGATATTTCTAACAAGGTACTGTGCATGTCAAACAGAGATCGTATGCCAATGTTACGACCTGAGGAGGATGATGTAGCAACTTACCCAAACGGGACCCATAGTTTGGGTTCTTCCTCTCTTAGAGTTAGGTTTTCAGATGTTTAAGGTTCTCCATTATTTCTGAATAATAAATAGGCCTTTGAACATCATTGTAACACAATTTAGAGGTGTGTATCTACCGCATCTCTTCCGAGAGATAAGCTACGATCGCCCAAGCTAGTTATTTCCATTCTATTTGTATATATATTTCAGTTCTTTGATATTAATGAAATGACGTGTTAATTCTACTTCATCTTTGTATTTTTAGTTATATTTGTATTTTGTTGTGTTGTTGTTTAAGTTCATGTCAGGTGGTATGAGGAGGGAACCATAGTAATACAGTTAATGGCATACATAACATATCATTCATGCCATAGTCACAGTAGTGCCAAGGTGATAGACATAACACTCCCAGCCGACGCACCAGGTGACCGCCCCAGCTTCAATGCACCATCTCACCACTTAGTTTTCACTGTACCAGCAACTTCACACCAGGACAAAGATGAATATTCTCCCTATGGTGTGAGAATAACACAGTGGCACAGAAAGCATAGAGAGGGGTAAGAAGAGAGATTTGAATGGTTGAGCTGAGGCTTCAATATGTAGAATATAGGCTAGATAGAGGGAAAGAGGGAGTTGCAAGGGCAGGATGGGAGCCAAAAATAGAGGTTGGGACCTGTGCTATGATACCATGTTAGACCAGGAATTAACTTTGCAAATGAGGTGTGTTTTCACATTAAGGTTAATCATATATATATATACATGGAAGGTGAGACTCTTGGGATTCATCTCTCAGTTTCTCTTCATATTCCAACTCTACTTGTTTTCTATTTACACTATTTTACATGGATTCACCTAATCCCAATGATTAGGTGTCAAAAGACAGTGGTGATGAAGATGAACCTAAGAGAAGAACCTTCAATAGGATATGCTTAAACAAAAATAATTTATTTTGCAAATAAGATAATGATGACTTTAATGAAGATGAAGATTATGGTGGAAGTAGTGAAGTATTGTTCATGGACTTCAAAAATGAAATATATAATCTAAAACAAGAAGGAAGTCTAGAAGAAGTATAAGGCAATGTGGAGGAACTATTAATTAATGCTATATAATAAAATGAGAGATTTATAAAGAAGAATGAAAATTTATCTCAAGAACTCTCTTAAAATCAAGAAGGAAGAAACTAAAACAACAAAAGAAGTGTTGAGCATTGAAATAAAGGAAAAGGAAGAAATCTATGAAAAAATGGAAGCAAAAGTTGTATCTCTAAAAGTAGAGTTGGACAAAGACAACAAGAAATTGAAAGTTTCCCATACCTGGGATGTCATTCTGAAGCCTTGAATACCACTACATGAAAATTATGGACTTGAATAAATATATGAATCTGCCAATTCAATAGAACAAACAAATTTTCATCATGAAGAAAAGACTAAAAGTTTTGTTTATGTCTTTAAAGGACCTTATCATTCTAACATTGCAGGAAACAAAGTTCATCCAAGGAATGAGAAGTATCCCATTTCTAAAAGGGAATATCTCATCAAGGCAAGCTTATCCTAGTAGGTATCAAATGATTTTCCTTAGTCATCATTCCTTTCGTAAAACATTGGTTATTAGGAAAAACATTGTAAGGCTCATGGGGCTAATAATCAAAATAAGTTTTTTGATCCAAAGAGGAAACACAAAATCAAGGAATTATAACTCCTTTAATCCTCTTTCAGATTATATTCTAGAATTTCACAAATGCAATAATCCAATCCATATAGCACAAATTTCTCATTTAGAGCAAAGAGAGAGAGTTATAAGAGAGAAAATTGGAGAAACTACCTTAGAGAATTGCAGTCTAGCATTATGTGCTAAGGAAAAGGAAAATCAATGGTTTGTAGATAGTGTATTTTCTAGGCACATGAAAGGTGACCATAAAAATTTCATCTTAGTAAGCAAACAAAAAGATGGAAATGTGATATTTGGAGATAGTGTATTTGCTAAAATTTTTGGTAAATGCATAATGACTCTCATAAATGGCAAGGGAAAAGCATAAAATTCACTATATGTTGAAGGAATCAACCATAATATTCTAAGTGTCAGCCAAATATGCGACCAAAGACGTGATCTCATCTTTCATTCCAACAACTATGAGATAATGAGATCATCTTCAGGGAAACTTATAGGAAGAGGAGTAAGAAAAACATATAATATATCCATTGTAAGTGAAATTCAAGAAGAAAGATGTTAGATAAGTCAAGCAAATGAAAATTGGCCATGGCACAATTCTTTGGGACAACTAAGATTTGAAAAGTTGGTGATGATTAGAAAAAATCAAGAAGTAATAGACACCCCTAGAATCTCAAAACCAAAAAATTATATTTGTGCACCATGTCAAGATGAAAACAAGACCAATTCGAGTTTCAAATCAAAGAAATGTTCGACATCAAGGCCTCTGGAAATCATTCATGTAGATATATGTGGTCCAACCAAAACTACAACTCTACAAGGAGAAAGGTAATTTATTATATTTACAGATGATTATACTAGAATGATGTGTATATTTTCATAAGGTATAAGTTAGAAGCACTATATTGTCTTAAAACTTTCAAAGCAATAGCTGAAAATGAAAGTAAGTTGAAGATCAAATGCTTAAGAATAGATAGAGGTGTGGAAGTTACCTTAGGAGAATCCAATGAATTATGTAAAAAATATGGAATGAAAAGGGAACTTTTTGTTTCTAGGATTCTAGAATGAAATTGATTAGTATAAAGAAAGAAAATATTTGTACAAGAGACAATAAGAACAAGGTTGTTGAAGTTAATTTATAGGAAAATGTTTGGAGGGAAGAAATTTGGGAAGTAGCGTACATCATGAATAGAACTCAACTCGGGGTAAACAATGATAAAAATCCAAATGAACAATGGAAAGGAAGGCTTACCTCTATCAAACAGTTCAAAATATTTGGAAGAAAATTCCTTATGAATATTAATGATTGTTCACTAGGAATATTTGATTCAGATGTTGATAAAGGAATTTTCCATTAATACTCATTAAGAAGAAAGGCCTATAAATTCTACAACAATATTTTACAGAAGATGTTTGAAATCATCAATGTAATTATAGTTAAGACTATTCCTAAAAAATAAGTAGTTCAAACTAATTAAGAAGACCCTATCATTGCAGATCTAGAGGAAGATGCTGCAAAACAAGAGAAGGAGCAAGAAAATGAAAATGAGGAACCATATCAAACACCATCAAAGTTAACATTTGTAAAAAAACATCATCCAGAAGAAAAAATAATCGAGATGTGGATGTGAGAATAAAAACTCGAAGAAAGATTACAATCACACCAAAAATGAATGATATTTCCTTGTTATCCACACTAGAGCCAAATGATTTCACTCAAGAAAGTAAGCATAATCACTTGATAAAAGTTGGATGAAGAGATGAACCGAATTGAAAATAATATGACATGGTAGATAGTACATCATCCACAATATAAGAATGTCATAGGAAGAAATGATGTATAAGAAAAAAATGAATGAAGATGGAAAAATCATAAAAAATAAGGCAATATTGGTGTGTAAGTGATACATTCAAATTGAAGGAATTTATATTTAAAAGACTCTCACTCCTATTACCACACTAGAGGCTATAAAAGTCTTCTTAGAATTTTCTTGTTCAAAAGGATTCAAATTCTATCAAATGGATGTGAGTTCAACCTTTCTAAATGGATGTCTAAAATAAGAAGTATACATAGAACAACCCGAAGCATTTGTCTTGTATGAAAATACAAACTTTTCATGTAACTTAAAGGAGGCCTTTTATGTATTGAAGCAAGATTCAAGATATCGGTACGCTATACTTGATCACTATCTTAAAAAACAAGGATTCAAGAAAGGAGTCACACGAAGCAATGTTTACGTGAAGATGGACAAGGTTAATCTACTAATCACACTAGAATATGTGGATGATCTGATTTTTGGAAGAAACAACGATGAAATGAGTCAAATCTTGCCCAAGATATGTCAAAATAATTTGAAATGATGATAATTGGAGAGGTTTCTTACTTTATTGGACTTCAAGTAACTCAAGTTGAATAAGGAATGTTCATATCACAAGAAAAATATCTTAGTGATATGCTTAACTGATTTAGGATGGAAGAATGTGTTATTATGAGAAAACCCATGATTATAGGTTGTAAGTTATGTAAGGATGATGAATATCCTATGGTGGACTCAACTCTTTGTAGATCAATGATTGAAGGTCTCGTATATCTAACAATTTTATGAATAGACATCATGAAAGTAGTAGGCATGGTATCAAGATTCCACTCAGCCACTAAGGAATCTCTCCTGCTAGCTATAAAAAGAATATTCAAATACTTGAAAGGCACTCTTGATTTTGGACAATGGTACCCAAAGAGAAAAAACCTTACATTAACAACATATATTGATATGGATTTAGCAAGAAGCATTAATGATCGAAAGACTACTAGTGGGAATGCATTCTTCTTAGGAGATTCTCTTATGTCTTAGCTTAGCGAGAAATAGTCATTTATATATCTCTCCATAGTTGAAGATGAGCATATAGAAATAGAAAATTATTGTACAAAAATCCTATAGCTGGAGAATCCTTAAACGATATCAATATAGAAACAAATCAGTGTATCACCATCTACTATGGAAATGCCAATGGCATCACTCTATTGAAAAATATAATCATGCATTCAAAGACAAAGCATATTCCAATCAAATATCACTTTCTTGGAGAATAGGTTACAAAGAAGAATGTTAAAATGAAATATGTCAAAAATAAGGAATAGATTAAAGGTATCTTCACAAAACCCCTACCCTTAGAAGCAATTGAATATAATCATCAAAATATGGGGGCCATCTCTCTTGCATCTCATTAGAGCATCCCTTTTCTATTGATGTCTAAGGAGGAGAGTATGAAAAGGAGAGTAACATCATGACAGGGGGAGTAGCAAAATAATTGGTGTAGTAGCACAGTGATAGGGGGAGAAAAACAATGACATGGGAAGTAACATATGATGACAATTTTGCCATCAATAGAAAAGTGGGAGATTGTTGGAAGAATATTTGTTATATATTTCAAAGGAAACATTTTCTAAAGAAGATAACTACATAGGCTTGTAGAGTACTTTAATCCCTCTCCAACAAGTATTTTCATGCATACTAATTCCTCGTTGCTAAAGAGAAATGATTTTTTCAAAGGGGATACCTCTCATAACAAGTCGAGCTCCTTATAATCATGTAGATACTCCTCTAAAAATAAATTTTGTTTTAGATGTGGTATCAAACTAATATAGAACAAGTTATTCCTCCTTCATTTTGGCAAGGAACTCAGAGAAAGAGAAGGAGAAGTAATTCAAACCTGAGGTAGATTCATAAGGTTCATAGCTTATGAACCTAGAGGAATGTTAAAGAAAGTTTTTGTGATTATTATCTCTTTTTGGCACAACCAACCTTGGCCTAGGTTATGATGAATACTCTGCATCTTGTGGAGCGGAGTGTGAATTAAAGAATGTAGTCGAGCACGAAGTGGACCATGTAGTGGAGTAGCAGAGCGTCAAGTGGACTGTGAAGTAGATACACCATGCAATATGGGGTCCTTGAGGTAGGTTGAAGCCCCTTATTTTGTAAAAAACAGGTAATATTGTAAAATATGAATGGTTTTCCGACCATAGTAGCTTGTATTAGGGGAGTCCATGGTATGTGGACCATGGTATTTTGATGATATATCACTTGATGTAATAGTTTATATAGGGATCAATAATAAAGAAGAGAATGAGCTTAGAATCGCATAATGAATTGAATGGTTGTATCATTGTGATAAGTGGTTATAGCGATGTGATGATTATGGGTTTATACATTATGTTTAAGTGGTTAAATGAATGTGAAAAAGTAGTTTTATGAATATTAAGTGAAAGAAAACAAAATAATACCACATCTCCACATTCCTCAAGGCTAGGAGAACCTGGTTTTGCATCCTCCCATAGTCACTTTGGCTGAGACTACAATCTTCTTGTAGGTCATCGATGAAAGGGCCAGTGATTGAGGGTTTTGTTGGTGTGAAATATAGATCTAACCTGGGTCAACCCAAATAATCAACAAATGGTTTCATTGCTAGGACTGAGATCTATTTGAGGGATATGTTTATGTGACATCTATCAAAGAAGGATATTCAATTTTCGTTAGAATCGAGGGAGCAAGAATTTGTAGATCAATAGAATAGAAAACCTCGTCTAAAGTCTAAATCTTTGTTACAGTGATATATTTTCACAAATCAATATGAAATTTCCTTCACATCATTTCCTGTTGAATGATATGGGTAGATATCAAGCTTGACTGAAACAAAGTCCTATTTTAAAGGTGGAGAACCTATGATGTAGACTCCTGAATTGATAGAATGATTCAAGAACATTAACAATAGGATTTCAAGGGTTGTCGATTTCTAGATCGATAGCATCTTGGGAGGATTCATTACTAAGTTTGCAGTAGACCAGACTATGTCATATAATGAAGAAGAATGAAGATTCTTCAAAGGATTTCTAGGTAAGTATTTAAAATCTTTGAAAAATTAGATTAGGATGATTTTATGTGAAAAGGGACTTTTATGGATGTAGTCATATTGTTAGTTTACTTATGTTTGGAAGAAGAGAGAATAAATCTAAGCCAAAGATCACACTAACTCAAAGTGGAAAATGATATAGAGTAGATACAAGGAAAAGAGCTCATGGAAAAGACCTAAACACCTTTGCAGAAACTAAATATAGTCCTCTATTAAGAGAATATAAAATTGAAATGGAATATAGCCACCATGATAAGCCTTAGGTAGCTTGGCAATATTCACCTTCCAATCTTGAGAGTTCGTAGAAGCCCAAAATCCAACAAGAGATAAGGCATTTTTGACTCACCCCCCCCCCTCTCCCCTCCCCCACCCCCTCCAAGAAGAAATATGGTTGATGATATTAAGCTTCTTGTTTTAAAAGGAACTAGATAGGAAGATCCATAACAGTTTTTGGTTTTTATGTGAAGCTATATGGACTGCAAAGAAGACCAACGATAAAAATATAAAGAAAGTGCAACTCATTACGAAGCTCTGAGATAAAGAATTGAAATGGTATATGAACTATTCAAATAATCAAATTAAAAAATTTGTGGATATTAATGTAGCACTGATAAGAGAATTTAAAAGTGGAAGTCTAAGTCGTAGTGCATCACTGAGTTAAAAGAAATTAAACAGAAACCTATTGAGTCTATTTGGGAATTTAATAAGATATTTAAGGAATTATTAGATGAAGTGAGCTTTGGAATAGCTCTGCAAAAACATCAAGAATGATTTATAGTTTTGTTGTTACCTCATATCAGATTACCATTGATGCAACAAGATATACCAAGTCAAGTCGAAGCTCTGCAGATTGCAATGAAGTTGGAAGCTTCACCGATAGGAGATACTAATGTAGGTATGCAATATATTTAGAGTCAAATAGCGAACCTAAACCTGTTGGGGAAATCGTGGTTATTAGGTGCAAGACGTGAAAGTTATGATTGATGCTATGTGATTTATTTCACTAGTTTCAATCCCATTTCTTCACCCCTGTGAGCATCACCCAATGTAATGAGTGCTAAGTGGACTATTCAAAAATCATGAGAAATTAGTCATTTATGACTACCTCTCTTAGAAATGGCCATAGATGAATGACTTACTTAACGTAGTTAAATCCCAAAAAATTCCATCTAAAAATATAAAAAAGTCAGAGAAGAAGTAGCCGTTAAAGTGTTTTAGCCGTTGGAGTCTCTGCCTGGACTATTTAAAACGCTGAGCTAGATCTGTATTTTCAACTTGTCCTGACGATGGACCACATTGGTTGGTTCGAAACGCGTTGGCAAAAATCTTTCTTATGTGATTTACGCTGAAGCTTTCCTTATAAGAAGTATGGTGTACGAAGTGCAAATCGGAGGGCTATTCTAAAGAACAATGTCCTATCTTTAGGGATTAGATGTCTAGTGTAGCACTGAATCCTTTAAATGTAGGATCCATCCTGTGGTGTGAAATATGAAAGACTAGAGGCGAACATCGCTCAGAAGACTGTTACCTATTACAGAAATATGTGCAAACTCCAAGGAACGTATATTGCAAATTCTATAAATCGGTAAGACATGATGAAAATAATTGTCGATCTTATGAACTAATGATGGAGCACACTACTAACACTTATATAATGCAATCATAAGAACATGGAAATGAAGGTAGTGGACAACGCAGTGGTTGAGGTGGCTACTAAGGAAGAGGTTGATGTGCTAGAGCTGGTCAAGATGTTGATAGATCATTTGCTATAACTACGGCTAGGCAGGTCATTTTTCGAGAGATTGTCAAAAGCCTACTATGACATGTAAGTACTATAAATATTTTTGACCATGTAATTGAAGAATGTCTTGTACTTATGGAAAAAATGCAAGAAAAAAAGAATTAGCAGCCGACACAAAATATTCAAATATTAACCGTTGAAATAAGGAATGACAGGCCATGAATTAATATTGTTACTAGAATTGGAGTTCTGACCAACATTGATAAAGTGGATGGAAAAAAAGAATTTGAAACTACATGGATTAGAAAAAATATTGAGAGATCTTATGATTTTTATATTCATAAGTATTAAAATAGGAGAACATGAGACACATCAAGTTATTTTGGATCTGGGATATGATGCTAATGTTTTGACAAAGACGACATGGGAATCAATGGGTAAGTTGAAGCTATAGTGGTCACCTATTTAGTTAAGTATGGAAAATCAATAAAATATCTTCCCCTTAGGAAGACTACCAATCGTAACAATGAATATTGAAGGAGTTTGCACTATTGTTGACTTTGAATTAATAGAGATGATTAATGATAGTAACCCTTATCCTTCATTGCTTGGACTTGGCTAGCCAATTGATAGTATGGCCATAATTAATATGAGGAAGAGACAAATGATATTTGAAGGAGGAAATATGAGAGTAATTGTTCCCTTATATCCATCAAAAGGAGTAACATATACAGATCCACTCAAAGAAGAGTACTTCATAGCTGATATTGACTATATATATCAAATGACAGCAAAGGAATAAGATTTTCTTAGCCCTACTACAAAAGGAAAGTTGACTTGGGAGCATGATTGTTCTTGTACCTCATATTCAGAAGAAGAGTTTGAAAACTGGTAGAATAGGTTGCATGAAGTATCCACAAAGCATTGTGCAAGAATTACCAAATCAGTTCATTATATGAAATATGAGGTATGTAACCTACCTTTTTATGATGCATTGGGTGATATAAATAATTTTCTTGATGATTGTGAAGAACAATTTTTGGAGAATCAAAGTATTTTAGCCTTGGATATAGCCCTGAAAGTTACTCTCTCTAGATGATGGAGTATACACAAGAAGAATACAGGAGGTTGGCAGGAATGTCAAAGGTTGATGTGTATAAGATTTGGCTAGATAAACACAGAGGTGGAGTTAAAATATGACAGTGAGACTAATGCCTAGGAGCATATCTAGTTATGTACTACAACATGGAAGGAGATTCCACAACAAGAATGGGTACATGGATTCATTCATACATTAGAGACAATGCCTAAGAATTGGTACCTAGAAATAGAGCTTCGACATGGTACTATGGATTGGGCATATACATTTGATGGTTTCATATTAACTTTCAGCTTTGAAGTTGATTTTCCATACATAGATTTAGCCCTTTACACAATTAAGAAGGGGACCTTTGAGAATGTAACCCCACTTACATGGAAGCTACCTGATTAGGTTGCACAGATAGAAAATGCACCAGAATGCTATAACCATTCTATAGACAAAGAAGAATATCCTTAAGAAATCGACATATCAAAGTCAAAAGGATACCATGAAGTAAATTGAACTGAATTAGAGATACTAGATATAATGAAGCCATTAAAGACTAAGTGAACATAGGATCATAAAAGGAGCTCAAGTTTGTAGCAATAGGAGATTATTGAGATGAAGAGATAGTGAGTAAGGTTACAAAGTTACTTCATGAATACCAAGAATTGTTTCCCACCAAGTTTTCATAGATGAAGGGTATACCAAGAGATCTAGAAGTCATGGAAATTCCCCTTAAACCTAATGTGAACCCAATCGAGAAAATAGATTATAGATTGAACCCAAAGTATAAGGATAAAGTGAAGATAGAGCTTGATAAGATGATAACAGTAGGAATCATTGAAACAGTGGAAGAGTCAGAATGGGTGAGTCCTATGGCGGTACAAAAAAAGAAAACTCAAGGATAAATAAGGAGTTGTGTTGATTTGAGAAAGTTGAATGATGCATGCCTACATGATCCCTTCCCTACCTCTTTTGCATATGAAGTACTAGACAATGTAGGAGCTCGGGAATCTTACTCATTTGCAGATGGATTTGCATGTCATAATTAGATTAAGATTGCACCTAAATATTAGCATAAGACCACATTTTATATAGAATGGGGCTCATATCAATACATAGTAATGCCTTTTGGATTAAAGAATGCCACCAATATATTTTCTAGACTGGTGGCTAAAATTTTAAGGAGTACATCCACATGTTTTTGGAGGTATATTTTTATGACTAGATAGTATTTAGGTTTTTAAGAAACCATGTTGGAAGTTTAAGACTTATGCTTGACATATGCAAACAATGTCAGATCTCTTTGAACCTAAACAAGTGCATATTTTGTGTAGCTTTTGGCATATTGTTGCGACATATTATTGGTACGAAAGGACTAATGGTGGACCTTGCTAAGATTTATATCATTGTGAATTTCCCTCCACCTAAGACACTAAGACAGATTCACATTACATTGGGATATATTGGATATTACAATAAATTCATCAAGGGGTATGCAGATATCACAATGCCTATGGAGAAATTGTTAAACAAGGATGTAACTTTTCAGTGGAATCAAGAACGTTAGAAGAGCCTCAAAATATTGAAACAAAAAATGGTAGTTTCACCTATATTAGTGTTCCTTGACTGGAATAAGGAATACAATGTCCATGTGGATGTCTCTTGTATAGCTTTGGGAGTAGTACTGGCACAACCTAGTGTAGGAGAGATTGATCACCCTATAAATTTTGCAAGTAGGAAGTTATCTAAAGAAGATTAGAATTACAACACTACAGAAAGAGAAGGATTGGATATGGTGTATGCTTTGCAAAAATTTAGACACTATTTGTTGGGATCACACTTTAAAATGTTTACAAATCATTTTGCACTAAATTATTTGGTTAATAAGCTTGTCTTAGGAGAAATGATTTGTAGATGGCTACTGGTACTCCAGGAATATGACTTTGAAATTATTGTTAAAGTAGGAAGAATGAATGCAGGACTTGATCATCTATAAATATTGGAAATAGGGGAAGAACTAAAAAACATAAAGGATAATTGCCCTAATGTGCAGCTATTTTGAATTAGAGTTGAAAATGACTATTTTGTGGGCATCATCCAGTTTCTAAACACAAGAATGACTCCTTTAGAATATACTACGTAGTAAAAGAAAGAATTAGTGGTCAAAGAAACTGATTTCTCATTGATATAAGGACATTTATATAAGATGGGACTAGACGAGATATTGTGCAAGTATGTCTCTAAACATTAAACACAGATGATTCTAGTAGAGGCTCATGACAGTGCAGCTCATGGAAACTATGTAGGAAAAGATGCTACGCATAAGGTTTTAAGAACAAGATTGTGGTGGCCTACATTACATAAAGATGTAAATGAATATTGTCAAGCATCTGATATGTGTCAAAGAATAGGAAAACCTTCAAGAAGAGATTAGATGTCATTGGTACCAAAAGTTACATTGCATACCTTTCATGAGTGGTCTATTGATTTTGTCAGACCCATCAACCCACCTGGGGAGAGGAATGGTGTGAGGTACATAATTATAGCAACTGAATAATTCACATGATGGGTTGAAGCACAAATAGTAAAGGAGTGTAGCACATAGACTGTTGCAAAGTTTATTTTTGAATATATATTGTCTAGATTTGGATGTCCAAATATTTTGATGAGTGACCAAAGTTCACACTTCCTGAATAAAACTATTGAAGAAATTATTAAGGAATTCCAAGCTTATCATTAGAAAAGTACCCCTTGTTGTCCTCGGGAAAATGGAACAATAGAAGAATTTAACAATATTTCAGAGAATGCACTTACAAAGGTATGTAATGTGAATAGAGATGACTGGGATATCAAAATTCTAGCAATTTTATGGGCTTATAGGACCACATGTAAGAGGTTAACAGGCTAGACAACCTTCAGATTAGTTTATGGGAAAGAATTTGTGATGCCCATGGAATACATTGTGCCTAGATTAAGGATTGCAACTTTTATAGATATGGAAAACCTTGACATAATGAAGGAAAGAATGTTGCATTTGACTTATTTGGAAGAATATAGATGTATAGAAGGATTTCACGAGTAGGTACAAAAAGAAAAACAAAAATCCTGGCATGAAATATATATTAAGTAGAAGAAGTTCCAGGTAGAGGACCTTCTTCTCCTCTATTACAGTGCTTTTGTAAAATTTCGAAGAAAATTCAAGATGCATTGGTTCGTCCCCTACGTTATCAAGCATATTACTGATGGAGGTGCAATTCAATTAGTGAAGTTAAATGGAAATTTGATTCAAGGAAGAGTAAATGGTAGTAGGTTGAATCCATACAGGGAAAGCCCTACCCTTACAGCTTCACTATGAAGAAGAAAGGAGAAAAGTCTTAGTACCATGTGCAGTTGAAAGTGGGCACTGGACTATAAACTACATTGCAAAAGGAGCTTTGACCCAAGAAGTTAATTCACTATAGTGTGATGTATGTCAGAGTTCATAGGAGTCGCGAAGTAAGAAGGGACGTTTTCTACAATATGGATGTGATGGCGTTTGCTGGAAAACATAAATATGACTGTGAAAAGGGAAACAAGCATCAAAAGTTGCATATATGAGGATATATTGGTAAGATTTAATGATAGATATGAAATTAATGAACACAATATGAACACAATCTAGATGAAATTTGATCTAATGATGGGGTTAGAAACTTGAAATAATTATAGAAAGTTGCCTCTTGTCTAGATTGAAAACTTTGTTGAATTAACAATTCAAGTCTTTACAGTGCAAATAAATTGAAGATGTTTTTACCATCGTATTTTGTCTGAGCATTCTTGGGAAGAAATTTTGCATAGTTTTCATGAGAAAGGCTTATCTAATATCATGGAAGCTGCTAGTATGCCTGTAGCATTAGTTGAGATTCCCACAGTAGAATCAATCGTTGCAACATCAACCCAAAAACAACAAAGATCTCTGAGGAAGATACCAACCAAGGAATGAAGAACAAAAAGGAAGGAGGATAATAACCCTATCAAGGTGCATCCACAGCCTGAGAAAGCTAAAGATAGTGTAGAAGAAATGGAGGAGGTGGAGAGGGAAATAGGCATCATACAATTTTTTCCTATGCCACCATACATCCCATCGAAAAAAATAAATGAAAAGCCTATAAAAGAATCAATGTATGTGAAGTAGGGCACCTTCAAACCCTTGTTTCCCTAAGAAGTACCATTTTCAGGAGAGGTTTTAAGGAAACTTCTGCAGCTAAAGTTTGCAGATTATGACTTTAATAACGGTAGGAAGAAGTGCTCTCAGTTCGCACCAGATTGGTATTTGAAACAAGTGCACTACCGAGATAGAGAAGTGACAAGACTAGAACCACAACAGTGGGAAACTAGGTTGGCACAGTCAAGACTACTAAATATGTTAAATGTGTCACACTTCGACAAAAGTCCGAGGAGCACAACTTGTGTGTGTCAGTTTCTCATGATGGTTAATGATGGGGGCTTATGGATGTTGAAATAATATCCCTATAGACCCAATGTTTATTTGAAGGAATAAGAGACTACCATAGCAAGGGTGAAACCCCACAAAATAATTTGTTGAAAAGGATGAGGACTGCGCCATAGCGGACAACATGGAAAATAATTTTGGGCTAGCAAAAGGAAAAAAGGCTATGACATAAGTTCCATTAGTGACTTGATAGTTTGCTTCAAAGCACACATATTACCTGGGAATATCATGAGAAAATGTTGAGCCAGAAAAATTCCCTGCATTGGTGGTTTCATTAGCCGCGCAATGTGCCAACGGGGTTCAGTACAACTGTGCCAATTACCTATGCAAATAATTTCTGGACGACTGCTATGAATTCTAGGACAAATGTACCACATTCCATTATGCGTGGTTAATTTTGATTATTGCAATGTTAGCATGGATAATGACGGAAGATTCAGAGTTCCCCTCGGTAGCATAAGATGTTTATGAAGATGCATTGTATGCCACATTATGGTTTACCACCAAAATGTCGTGACAAAAGGAGAACATGATGTTCTTTGTATTGTATCATATGGATTTTCATATGTTAGTGAACCAACACCCTCACTTATCACCGATCCTATACGAACAATATAGCATTGTTGCAAGTTTAAGGCCGATTTCCTTAAATTATATATACAAGCTCACAAAGACAAAAAGAAGAAATGGAATCGCTTACCATATTTGGTAACAAAATATGATCTCCTCGTACATAGTGGCCAACGATGTAGGTTTTAACCCCATACAGAAATTACCCGCATACGAATTCTAAAATACAGAAAATAAATAATGCGAGATCATAACACATAAAACACATATACATAGAGATTTTCCCCTAGATCCCAAAACCAAAACTACCATTTTGATTTTTCATTATATTCCTTTCAATGTTATAATACATATTTATACATGCCGAAGCATCGAATACTATGTGCCAAAAACCATCGTGTCCAAAACCATGTGTGAAAAATCATGCACAAACCCATAGGTAGGTCCGCCCAACCTAATATAGGGTCTAAAAACAAAATTTTCTGGGGTACTACCCCAGACCCCATAGAGTGGGGTTACTTGCACCCCTCAAACCCCCTATGACTCCCCCCACTACGCAATTAGTGCCATGAACGAGGGGCCTCGTGGCCCTTCTAACCCCCCAGTTAACTATGTAGGATAGTCGTGGAAAGAATATAACAAAACCCAACATTCTCCCACTTGTTGTTTTCTTTCCACAGGGGACCACAAGAGAGCTTAGTCATTTATCCAACCCTGCAATGCCCATTTTTTCTCTACACCAAGAAAACTTCTCAGAGCTCACATATTTTTTCAATGCATCTGCAGTATTCTTCAAAGTGTCCACCTTTACTAGCAACACATTTTGTCTTCTATCATATCCCTCATAGAGTGATACTAAACATCATTGTGCTTTTTCTTTGAATGATATGCAGGGTTCTTTGCCAAGGAAATTGCACTTTGGCTATCACAGTCTATCCTTATAGCTCCCTGTACTAACCCCATACTTGAACACAATCTCTGTAACCACACTACTTCCTTGCTTGCATGAGTGGTTGCCATGTATTCTGCCTATGTAGTTGATAGTGCCACTATAGGTTATTTCTTAGTCATCCAACTGACTACACCTCCAAATAGGTTAAATAGATACCTACCTGTAGATCTTCTCTGATCCATATCTCCAGCCAAGTCTACACCAACAAAGCCATGAATATCCAACACTTTGTCCAATCCTAGTCTTCCTTGGTAGCACAAACCATAATTACTATTGCCATGCAAATACCTAAAAACCTACTTCACTACTATCCAGTACTCCTTCCCTGGTTTTGAACTAAACCTACTCAATACTCCCACTTCATGTGCAATGTCTGGTCTAGTACAGACCATCGCATACATCAGGCTACTGACTACACTTGCATATGGAACAGGGGACATTTCCTCTTCCTCGTCTTGTGTCTTGGGGCATTGTTTAGCAAATAAATTTACACCTACAGGAATAGGAACCTTCATGGTCTACTATCCTGCATGTTAAATCTCTACAATGTTGTCTTGACATACTTCCTCTAGTTTAACCAGAGCTTCCTGTTTGTCTAATCTCTTTTAATTTGCAAGCCCAAAATATAGTTTGCAGCACCAAGATCTTTCATGTCGAATTTGGACGACAAATGGGTCTTCAAATCCTGGACAATTTCTTTGTCATTTCCAGCCAGCAATATATCATCCACATACAAGACCAGATAAATAACACATTCACCAATTAATTTAAAATACACAGAGTGATCTTCTTTGCTTCTGGCGAAGCCAAGTCCCTGTGTAAATGTATCAAATTTCTGATACCACATCCTTGGTGACTGTTTTAACCCATGCAGAGACTTCTTCAACTTGCATACCAATTCTTTCTTACCCTTCACCGCAAACCCTTTAGGTTGCTTCATGTAGATCTCCTCTTTCAGATCTCCTTGAAGAAATGTTTTCTTTACATCCAGCTGTTCTACCTAAAAATCAAAAGCAGTAGCAATAGATAAAAGTAATCTAATAGAAGTTACCATGGCAATAAGAGAACAAGTATCACCAAAATCAATTCCCGACACCTGGGAATAACCTTTTGCTACCAACCGAGCCTTGTATTTCTCAAGCTTTCCTTCTGCATTTGTCTTCTTCTTGAACACCCATTTGTTGCCAATGGGTTTCCTTCTAACTGGCAACTCCACTAGATCTGAAGCCTCATTTTTTGGCAAAGATGCCATTTCATGAACCATGGCCTCTTTCCAGAGCTTTCCATCCTCTGAATCTACTGCTTCCTTCATAGTTCTAGGATCATCATCAGTAAAAGATAAAGAAAAATTTGAACAGAAAGTAGATGGACTATACCTTTCTGGCTACCTTCTTTCTCGAACGGATCTTCTCACACCCGGAGTTCGTGGCTCTTCATCTTCTGATTCCTCCTCTGCTGTAGAGTCTAATTCTTCCTCTTTTAGTTCAAACTCTCTCTTCTAAGGTTCCTTTGGTTGGACTTCATGTTTAATAACATATTTCACCTTTTTGAACACCACATCTCGGTTGTACACAACATTACTTGTTACTGGGTTCCAAAGCTTATAACCCTTTAGACCATCCCTATACCTAATAAAGATGCACTTTTCAGATTTACTATCCAACTTTGTTTGTTTCTTCTTTGGAACATGTACATATGCAACACATCCAAATACCTTCAGATGTGAAATAGAGGGTTTCTTACCATTCCATACCTCTTGTGGAGTCTTATACCCCAACACTGATGAAGGTGATCTGTCGACCAGGTAACATGTTGTCTCCACCGCCTCTGCCCAGAATTCCTGTGAACGTCTTGTTCATTCTTTCTGCAACTCCATCTTGCCGAGGTGTATATGGAGTAGTCTTCTACCATACTATACCACACTTCTTACAAAATTCTTCAAATTAGTTACTATAAAGCTCTCCACCGTTATCTGTCCTCAGCACCTTTATCTTCTTCTCTCTTTAGTTTCCCACCAAATCCATAAATTATTTAAACCTGTCAAAGACTTCAGATTTCTTCTTAAGGAAATATATCTAGGTATTCCTTGAGAAATCATATATAAATGACACATAATACACAGACTTAGCCAGTGATGGAAGCTTCACAGGTCCAAACACATCATTATGCACAAGTTCTAATATATGTTTCATCATCTTACTACCAAAGGGGAAACTCACCTGATTCTACTTCTCATATACACAATTTTCACAGAAATAAAAATCCAGAGAGATATTACTCATACCTTCTACCATACCTTTACCATGAAGTATTTGAAGGCCCTTCTCTCCAATATGTCCAAGACTTTGATGCCACAGCATGGTCTTCTCTCGAGAGAGCACTAGATTTTCTACTCCACTTTTAGGAACCACAGAACTATTGCACCCATAAACAATAGTGCCACCTTAGAGTTTGTACAGAGTTCCAATATAAACTCCCTACATTAATATCAGTGCTCCCTAAACCATCTTGCAGTTATCCTTCTCAAACACTATTTTTACACCTACATCATCCAGCTTGTTTACATAAATCAGATTTCTAGCCAATGCAGGAATATGTAGAACACTCGGAAGTGCCCTAACCCTTCCACCTTGCAACTTCAACTTTACATTTCTACGACCAATGATTTTAGCCTTCCTATCATCCCCTAAGAATACATCACCACCATCACATTTCTCATACTCGCAGAACCACTCTCTATGGGGAGTGGAGTGAAAGGATGCACATGAGTCAATTAACCATGCCTCATGATCTACATGTGTACTTGAAGAAGCCAAGTACACATCCCAACCTTCATCTGAGGTGGTTTTTGCCTCTGCAGAAGGAGAATCATCAAATCCCTTTCCTTTGTCAGGAGCTTTAGATTTACAGTCCCTTTTGTAGTGCCCTTCCTTTCCGCATTTCTAGCACACCACCTTTAAAGGTTTTCCTGGATATTTAGATATCCCTTTAGATTTAGTTCTCCCACTTGACGAATTTTTATTTTTTTTTCTGTTCTGGGACCGTCCTTGTACAAACAAGACATCACCATTGTGGCTCTCCATATTTTTCCATCTCATCTCCTCCATTAGCATGGATGAGACTATTTCATCAAACTGCAAGGTAGTAGCATTGCTACCTATAGCGATAACTAGGATATCCCACAAATCTGGTAGTGAACACAACAAACTAATGAACTTATCTTCATCTAAAATTTTGATATCAATAGATGATAACTGACTTACCATAGTATTAAACACATTCAGATTCTCTCTCGCCGAGTCTCCATCTTTCATCCTCAGGTTATACAGCTTTTTCCATAGGAACAATTTATTCACTAGAGGCTTACATTGGTACAAATTCCCTAACTTGTCCCACAAAGCCTTCGTCGTAGCTTCCCTTGATACATTCATTAATACTGAATCTGAGACACATAATCATATTGTTCTCTTTACCATCTGATCCCACTTCTTCCATTCTTCATCATCACTCCTGTTGGTTTAGTACCAGGATCTACCGTGATCGACTGATCTTTATCCACCAACAGATCCTCCATCTTGAGTTTCCACAACTCAAAACTCTGACCATTAAATTTCTTGATCTCTATCTTTCCACTCCTCACCATCTTCTTTCACTACCAAAATCGATCTCGGCAATCTCCCACTGAACAAGGTCTACCACAGGCCCTATCGAAACCCCTCAACACCAAATGCATCCCCTTAAAGCCAAAACAACTCTGATACCAAATCTAGGTTTTAACCCCATACATAGATTAACTGCATACAAATTCTAAAACACAAAAAATAAACAATGCGATAGCATAAGACATAAAACATATATACATAGAGATTTTCCCCTGGATCCCAAAACCAGGACTACCAGCTTTATTTCTCATTATATTCCTTTCAATGTTTCAATACATATTTATACATGCCAAATCATCCAATACCATGGAATGAAAACCATCGGGTCCAAAACCATGTGCGAAAAATCATGCACAAAACCATAGGTAGGTCCACCCAACCTAATATAGGGTCCAAAAACAAAATTTTCTAGGGTGCTGCCCCAAACCCCATAGAGTAGGGTTACCTTCACCCCTCAAATTCCCCATGACTCCCCCTTCTATGCAATCAGTGCAATGAATAGGGGGCTCCACCCCCTTCTAATCCCTCGGTTAACTATGTGGGCTAGTCATCGAAAGAATATAACACAACCCAACAAGAAGAATGGATGACTGCACAAGAGGTAGAGGAAAAGGTAGAATATAGTGTGGAAGAAGGGGACACCTTACATCATGGTGAAGTGAGTGGAAAGGACAAATATAAGGATAAGAAAGAATCACAGGAAGAGGAGCAACATGATGAGGGTCTCCAAGATCCTCCTAAAGGACATAAGTAGAATAAGGAGGCTAAAAAGGTGGAAACATAACAAGCTGCCATAGAAAAGGGAAAAGAATAGGGTGAGGTTGCCACAAAGATTAATAAAAAGAAGAAGGGAGATAAAACAAAGGATATCACAACCATTGTCCTTATTGATGGGGACATGGAGTAGATCATAGATAAGATTCAAGACATGAAAATTGAATATTGGAATAGAGTAGAAGATCACTACAATGCACTTCCAACCGGTGTCAAAGAGTGGATCGCAGAACTAAAGATATTGGGATAAAAGGTCAAACAACTAGCGTAGGTAAAGAAAAGGGTTGGAGTAGAAAGGCAGATAGACCCTATTCTTAAAGCAAGGTTAACATTGATACCTACAGGATCCCTATTGTTTGACTCTGCCAAACTACAGTAGTAGGCTAAGGAATGGAAGCATGTCAATATGAAAAATGGAGCAGTGCCATTGCAAATATTACACAAATTTCACTTTGAAATTGTAGAAAAGTTGAGGCTATGAACAACACAACTTGCAGCCAAATATTCATGTAGAAAAAGAGCAAGGTGCGCTTTAGTAGAAGCTCGAGCAGGTGATCCAAGAAAGGGATCAAGTAGCAAAAAAACACCAGAAGATATAGGAGGCATTGGAAGCAACGTGCAAAGAAATTCTAGACCTTCATGTCTGAGAGGAAGAGCCCTTAGAAGACAAGGTCATGAAGCTTGGCCTTGTAGTGAAGGAGTACAAGGAGAAAATTTCCATAGTAAAATTCAAGTACAAAATGTAGATCAATGAGATGAAAAATGACGCTGCAACCAACTATGACAAAGGAAGTCTGGAATTAGAGGGAGACGGACGTAAATAATGCAATTGCCAACATCTCTACAATAGTGGTAGAATGTGGAAAACTCTTGGATGAAAGTCTACAAATTTGGGCTTCACTGCAGGAAGATCCAAATGTACATAAATTACAGGAAGAAATGAAGCAAAAGCAACAATAGTTAGAAGAAATTTGGGCATCTATTAGCACCTTACGAATCTTGCAAAAGCTCAAGAAGATCAATGAGTCAAAGGCCCTCCAAAAGAAAATTGAGGAGATAAAGAAGGAATAAAAGGTCTTAATAGAGAGGACTCATCCTTGGTAGGATGAGGCCCTCAAATTATCATAGGTAGTAGATGAGAATCTTCAACAAGTTCAATAGAGGGAGACAACATTGCTACAAAATGATGAATAACATGTGACAGAGGCACTACTGGAGGAAGTTCACATTGAGTAAAAGCAAGTAACAGAGACACTACAACAGTTCAACCAAGCCTACAATAGGATGACAACAAAAATCAGAGGAAAAATAGCTAAGTGACTCAGGATGAGTCATAGCTGAGCATTGGGGGCCTGTTGGGCGCAACACAACATGGCCTAGATTTTGGTGAAGACTCCACATTTTTTGGAGTAGAGTGTGAAGTAAAGAATGAAGCGGAGCACGAAGTGGACCACTTAATGGAGCAGTGGAGTGTCAAGTGGATCATGCACTAGATATACCAGGCGACGTGGGTGCTTCAAGGCGATCGAAGCCCATTTTTTTGTAAAAAAAAATTAATATTGTAAAAGATGAATGGTTTTCGGATCATAGTAGCTTGTATTAAGGGAGTCCATGGTATGAGGACCATGGTATTTTGATGATATATCCCTTGATGTAATTATTTATATAAAGATCAATAATAAAGGAGAGAATCATCTTAAAATCACAACATGAATTGAATGGTTGTATCATTGTGATCTGTGGTTGTGTGGTGAAGGGAAGGCTCTACAGCTGAGTGCGCAGAGGCATGAGTCTGTAGCTAAGTGTGTAGACAACCTATATCTTAGTGTGCAGGTCAAGAACTGTTTGTTCTACAATATTTCTTATTATAAGCAACAGTTCTTGTGGTCATAGTCTGAAATTGGGATGAACCATGGTAAAATTGGTGTCATCATCTGTATAATTTCTTATTATCTGTTGTAGAGTAGCAGTTTATTATAGTGCAGTGAGGATTACCAGTTTATATGCTATGTTTATGTGATTAAATGAATGTTGTGAAGTAGTTTTATGAATATTAAATGTAAGAAAATAGAATAATACCACATCTCCACATTCCTCAAGGCTAGAGAAACTTGGTTCTACATCCTCCCATACTCATTTTGGGTGAGTGTGATCTTCTTGCAGGTCATTGCCAAAAGGGCCAATGATTGAGAATTTTGTTGGTGTGCAGTATATATCGAACCTTGACCAGCTGAAATAATAACAAACAATCTTTGCTTTTTATTAAGGTTTATTCATGAATTTTTCTTCAGATTTGGCAGTAATATTTTGGTCGATTTCAACCTCTTTTGTTTCCTTTTGTGAGGAAGTATTCAAACCTATTTCTTCTAGCCTAAAACTTGGCCCTCTTGTAGAAAATTTAGGTATAGAACATACCTTAGCCTTTGAAGTTTTAAGACCATTCTACATAGCCTTTTGGTGCCATTAGGTTGAGGTCTAAATGGTCATCCTAAGGAAATTATAAATTAGTAGTGGAAATAATAAAATAAGATTAAATTATAGCATAAAATTTTAGAGGGAAAAACAAAACTATTTTTCCAACTCATATTCTCAACTTATCTCCCTGTGGGTTTACTCGGATTTGAGAGGAAACACTTGTTAGATGCAAAATTTTATTCCTCATCCAAACGGTACCCATGTTGCATACTTTTGATGGACCCTGCTATACAAAAAATGAGAAGTACATGAAAAATGCGATTGCAATCATGTTTTTTCATATATTTATCATTTTTTGTGTAGTAGGGTGTATCAAAATTATGAGATATGGGTACTCCTTTGATGAGGAATTAAATTTTGCATCCAATGAGTACTCCCACTCGAAATTTGAGTAAAACCTTATGGAGATAAGTTAAAAGTACAAGTTGAAAAAGTAGTTTTATTTTTTTTATTTTTTTATTTTTTTACTTTTTTACTCCAAAAATGGTGAAGCATCCTCGATGGTTAACATCATCATCTGGAATCCTATTGGTTCTTATAAAGTTTATTTTTGTTATTTTTTCTTAAGAGGCCCGTTTCAGACCTTAAAAGTCCCCTCATGAGAATTCTCGACCTTCATTTGGAGAAGAACCCTTAGCCTCCTGGAGTAGAACTCTGAAACCTCTTGGAACAATATTGTAGGCCTCTTGAAGCAAAACTCTTGGAATTTTTAGAATGTGATCACAATCTCTTCAAGAAGTAGAACTCTTAAACTTCCTAGACACAATGTTCTAGCCATGTGATACAATTATAGCAAAATTAAACCTATGAATAAGTTTTACCTTGTAGAGTGCAGACATATTGACAGTTTTGGAGCAACTTCTTGTGTATGTTTTGGAGAATATTTGATATTTTTTTGCATAATTTGGAAGCCTTGTTATAGCATACTGGAAGCATTCTTGGAGTAGGTTTGACAAGAATTTCTAGACCTCTTTTTAAGTGTATTTGAATCATATCTTAGAAGCACCTTACAAAAGTTGATTTTGAAGTCTATTTGGAAATGTTGGGGCCTAGGAGGACTGGAGTCCTCATTTTGATCAAGTTGGTGCCAGGATTTTTTGAGAGGATTGGAGTCCTCACTATCTTCATCAATATTTTTCTTTATTTATTTTGTTCATTCTGGTTTAATTTGTAGCATAATATAACAATTCAAATAAATATGAATTCACCAGTCCACCCCCCCACCCACCCCCCCCCCCCTGCCCTCTTAAATTTGCAATGGAATATAGCTTACTAGAGACCTTTGGTAGATGTATTTTGAGCATAGAATTTTTTCCCAAATATTTGTTCCCTGGATGAGGGACCATGCTCCTTTAATTTCAATGGCTCAAGAAAAAAAGGGAAGGCATTTCAAGCACCAACCACCAAAAGATCTTGAAAGAGAAATTGATTTCCATGTTATCAATGCAAAGGGTTGCATATCCTCTTTTCATCCCATAGAAATGTGCTAGTTTCTTGATTTTACAAAGTATTCCTTTTGGTATCTTAGCTAAAGGCACCTAGTGTACTGTGATGGCATCGATGATAGATTTAATTAGCACTAACCTTCATATAAAACCATTTATTACACCATATTGCAATTCTCTTCTCAACTTTTACGATGAGCTAGTTTGGATTGGAAATTATGTATTTATTTGGTTTGAGTAGGAACCATAGGTATTTCACCCCCTCTACAATTTTTTCTTGATGGAATTCTAGGGAGTTTTTTATGGATATTTATTTTACTTCTGATAGAACCCTCGAGATGAAAGGATATTTTTATTTGTTTATGATCATGCCTCTAGCTATGATGAAAGGTTCTAGAATGTTTATTAGTTTCTCTAGGTTTCTTAGTGATCTTTCATAGAAAATGAGGATTTTATCAATATAAATGATATGATTTAATATAAAGATAGTCTACTATCAAAGTCCCTCAAAAAGTGTTCCTAGAGACTACATGATTTATAAGTCAACTTAGACTTTCGAAAACCAGGAGAAATAATAAAGGGGGGGGAGGGGTGGCCTTGTCTTAGTCAATGACCTCCACGAAATAAAGGAGAAGTGATAGCATTAATGGGTATTGAAAAGGAAGATGTGTTAATGTAGTTCAATATCGAAATTACAAAATTGTGATGAAATCCTAGGTGGAGAAATAAGAGTTTGATACATAGCTAGTTGACTCTATCAAAATACTTTGAGAGGTTCACCTTAAAAATTCCATTTTTTAACTGTCTAGTATGGATCAAATGAAGGTATGCTTGAGCGATTCCAATGGCTTCATGGATTAGGCATTCCTTGAAGAAAACAAATTGTTCCTCGGAGATATTATCTAAGAGATTTCCTTTTATTCTTAGAGTAATGGGTTCTGATATTACTTTATATATAGATATGTTGAAAATGGTCAAAAGAAGAAGGCGAATAAAATTTGGGAATAAGATAAATTAACATAGAGTTGGAAGCCCTTAATACATGACTAGTTGACCTAGAGTATTTTGTTGTGGTAGTTAGATCCTCCTCCAGAAATCAAAGTATCCCAAGTAGAATTCCACTGGGAACTCATTAGGCCTCAAGATCTTTCCCTTCTAGAAGGTGTGTAACATAGATTCCACTTCTTGTTTGGTCACCAAATCCATTAAAGAATCATTTACCTCACAATCCAAAAATTTGTGGCAAGAGGTGGCTACCCTTAAAATCTAATCAGTGGTAGTCCTCTCATCTTTCAAGAATATGTGTGAGAAATTATTAACTCCTTCCTTAGCAATATTGGAGAATGACATGTGCAACGTGTTATCACTCCTTTTAATCGACCATATTATGTTGATGGAATTTTGATTGTTTGTGAAATGATGGAATAATTTTGTGTTCTAGTCCCCTACTTGTAACCATAACACTCTACTCTTGATACACCATTCCTTATACTTATCCAATAGAATAAAAAATCTTTACTTTTCTAATTCAGTCAATTCTACTTTGTGATCATTGGAAAAGGTAGGGGATGATTCTAATGAATAAAGAGTCTCAAGTCATGATTCAATCTCAAACAATCTTTTAGACTCTCCATCCTTCTTGGTTTTGGACCAATTAATTGTAAATGATATTACCTCTTCATATTTTCCTAGAATTTGATAGGAGAGGAAGCCCTAACTTCCATAGGTATCTTATCCACGCATCCTTTATGGATTGGATTAATGATTAGTTGTCTAGCCAGTGTGCATTTAACTTAAAGGGCGAGGGAAAATTCAGGGATCCTACGACCATTTCAGAAAATATGTGGGTGTGGTTTGATTCACCCCCATGTTCCAACCCATTTCCTAATACAAAGTTTTTTGTACAACATCTCTTCCTACTTCCACCACAAAATAGGTCAAAAGGAGGGAGTCACTATGTTTACCCAAGATCCTTGAAACATCATATGGTTTTGTGCATCATGTTCGTCATATTGAGATGATTTTGGTGATATCAATTTCATCTCAATTTGACCTATGGATTAAGAGATACGTTGAATTGAATCTTAGTGAATCAGATAGTGGCATGTCATCAACGAGCTATGTGCTGCCCATGTGGCTATCCTGACTAGCTTCCGAACACCATTTATCATTCATGAATTAATTGTCGACCCACTCAACGTGTGTCTTCACCTTTATATATAATCAATATATTATATTATATATATATATAAATATATATATATATATATAATCCAAAGACCCATACCTCCCAGCCATGTATATCCATATATCTATTGGTTTGACGGACCATCAATTGGTGGCAATGTTCCTATTCCCTAAGTTTTGTTGCCTCTCCATTTTAATTTTTCACTTTTTCATGTTTATCTATGGAGGACATTCTAGGCAGACTTGAACAGTGGGTCTACACTACATTAATGAAAGGATAGCCATGATAACATGTAGTCAACTCTATCTCAGGATTACAACACTCCACTTCTTTCGAAATGCACCTTTCATTTACACAACCAGGGACCAAATTCTAGGCTTACGTATCTCGATGGGTCTAATCCTCTACGCTACTCATGCCTTCTGATTAGTCTGTGGTTCCTAATCTTAATTAATGGATCAGGAGGCTTCAATCCATGTGTCATCCTATGGTAGGTAGCAACAAGAACACCCTCAAGTCTACTCCTTCCATAACACCCTCATGTTAATTCATCCTAGCCATTTCCTAAGGGTTGCGCAATAATACATCTTGGGAGATAGACTCTAGGATGCAAAATTTCTTATTGGCTACTACAACTACTTCTCATCTATGTGATTCCTAACAACAACCTCCTTATCAAGGTGTTTCCTTACTGCATGGGTGAATTTTTTCCCCAATGAAGAATGGTAAAGCTCCAACTCACCATGGATTTATCCACATCGATGACTCCACCATGTCATCCTATTCTTTATCATCTCAAGCATTCCCTTCATCTACTTCCCTTGAGAATATGAGAACGAGGTCTCTAGGAAATGTCATCACCATCTCCTTCTATTACGTAGCTCTGTGTGACCTCATGATAAGGTTTAAATGAACAAGGTCTCTCCATACTAGGTATTTCGCTAATTCATTTTCATTATGAGAAATTTTTGAAATATATCAACTATGGCTCAACTACGCTAGTTTTTTAATCACTTGGAACCGCACTAGAACTCAACCATTTTCAATTAAGGTTGTAAGAGGAAAGCACTAATTTTATCTCTCTTATGATAGGATTACCCTTCATGGTTTCTCGATGTTTGGAATGCATAACACAGTCTAGAGACTTCCCCATTCATCCCCTTAAAGGTCTACGGTCCCTTCGAACCTTAATAATTTATGGGAAACAAGTCAATATTGTTCCATAGATCTGCAGGTCTCTTTTGAAGGACAAATAAGCATAATAAAGCTTATAAGAGGAACCAGAAAGCATGTAGTGCCTAAAAAGGTTACAAAGAGATATTTATCCCATAGATAAACAAGATGTCTCCTTCCTATTTCAATTTACAATCAGAAACCATACCTTCAAGATCAATATTAACAATATTACATGCCTATGGTCTTCTCATTCGAGTTGATTCAAATTTTTAGTCATAAACCACACAACTAGCCATCAAATAAACATTACTACAGGCCCATATCTAACATAATTGAACATTCAATGTTCATACCACATATAATTGAATTACTCAATGCATACAACACTAGGATAAATGATTATATGTGTGTGTTTTTCTCGCATAAAGAGCATTACTGCAACATTATAGGAGCAAGGAACACATTCATTAGAGTTCAACCATTCTAATCACAGTGAACCATAAGTCATTCATACAGTAAGTACAATACCAACTTATTATTTCAACATGAACTTAATCACGAGGAGTGAATTTAAAAACATGTAACTGGAATCAATATTGTAATTGGCAATTGTGATCAGGACTACAACTCTCCACCCAACCACAGGCTACTACAACCAAGCCTTACTTGCAACTATCACCCCCAATCCATATTAACGAGGTTGAGGTGGGGTGCTTCTTAGTGATTTCTACCAACAAACATAGCTAAAATAGAATATCACAGGACCATGCTACCTTCAACCATAAGATAAACTCATTATAACTGAAATTGTTTAGGAATATACACTATCATGCCATCATTTCACAATAAATAGAACTCTATCGAAGTTTTAGGAGAAGAGAGTCCAGTATAAGGAAGGTTGATCAGTGGTGAAGTTGTCTATGGGTAAGGAAATCACTACCTGAGGAGGTTTGTCAGTGGCTCAAGGTCCAAATCTTCATCCCCAAGGAAAATCCTCATGGTTAATCATCCCTCACAAGCACATGAGTGATTCTTCCTAGTGCAGGAAGGTCACCACAACAAAAGCTTCTAATGTTTTCTTTAGCCTTACAGGAAATTGATGCTCTCTGAACCAAATCACCTAGCAAGACTTCATTAGAGGTTTCCTCAGTTGGTGCACCATTTCCATGGTTTGATTTAATGTTTGAGATCACTTGATATCCCTTCTAGCTATATGTTCTTACACAATAGTATTGAACATTGTCTTCATGTGCGAATTCCTTCCGTCTTGTGTATGAGTAAGTGAGAGGGAATATATGAGAACTAATTTTTAATTTCCTCCATCATTCTCTTGCAAGACAAACTAACTGCCTTCTTTTTTCCATGATTTATACAACAATCCCTGACCTGATAGCACAACCCATGTTGCTATTAAATTTTTTTCATTTCTTTTCTTGTTGTTTGAGTTGAATGACACTTGGACGAGTCCTTCCTCATTGAGTTAGATTCTATTCATATTCAATACATTTAATTATTTCAGCCAACTAGTATTGACATTTAAAAATAACCATTTCCCCAAGAAGCCTCCTACATCAAGTAGTGGAATCCATGTTGCTTTATCAATGATTTTTAATATAATTACATTTATTTACAAGGGAGAAAATGTTAACCGGGGATGTCACAATTTCCTCCCCTTTGAGGGGTGAAATCATCCTTAGTGTTTAATAACCATGAAAAATAAAAAATAGATGATATGGATCTTTATACACATAGCTTTGTACAACATTTTAATGCATTTACAATTCACCTTACTCGGCAAACAAGAAAGGGCATGATTCCCACATTTGGTCATCCATTTCCCACGTGGCATCCTAGGGCCCAAATTTTCTCCATTACAATTTGACTTTCTCTATTACTCTATTCCAGAGTGTGAGATGTCTCCGATCGAGGATGCATAGAGGTTTTGGCTGGAACTCTCTCTCTAGTTCCACCTATAACATAGTCCAATCAATAACATGATTAGTGTCTTGTACATATATTTTAAGCAATGAAATGTGGGAACATCATGGAAATTTATTGATGAAGGTAACGCTAATATATAGCCCACGGACCCAGTGCGTTCATCCATCTCAAAAGGTCCATATAACCATGGTGCCAACTTGGCACATGACCCAATCTTCAATAAAATTTTCTTGGGTTTAACTCTCCAGTAAACATGTTCCCCAACTTGGAATTTCTTATGTACCCTATGTTGATCCATATATATTTTCTACCTATCTTGTGCCACTTTTAATTTTTTCCTAATGAATTGAATTTGCTGCTTCATCTCTTTAAACATATTAGGCCCAACAAGGACTCTTCTCACTGGATCACTGTAGTTGATAAGAGTATTACAATTCCTTCCATACAATTCCTCCAATGGGTTCATCTTTAGAGAGTCTTGGTACCCATTATTATATGAAAAACTAGAAGTGGAAGATACTCTTCCCACTTCTTAGGTTGGTTCATCCAATACATCCTCAACATATCTTCAAGGATTTTGTTTTGCCTCTCCATTTTCCCATCCTTCTGTGGATTATAAGTTGCACTGAATTCCAATTCAGTCCGCAAACCTATAAAAAGTTGCTTGAAGAGATTTGAATTGACCTTGGCATCCATGTCTGAAATAATTTTCTCAGGAACTCCATGCAACCTCATAATCTCTTTTATGAAGATTTCAACCACCTCAGTAGCTCAATTGGTGGACTTGACTCCTACAAAATGAGACACTTTTCTCAAATTGTCAATGACCACCATAATTGTATTATGTTATGTGGCTCTTCTTGGTAACACGGTAATAAAATCATCGAAGATCAATTCCCACTTCCATTCTGGAATTGGCATGGGCTAAAATAAACTTTTCGGTGGTTTACATTCACCCTTAACCTATTGTTGTTTGATGCAATTAGAAACAAAATTAGATAGTTCTCTTTTTAGAATAGGATAGTAAATGAACATATTAATGGTTGTGAGAGTCTTTTGGTATCCTATGTGGTTGGAATATGGCTTAGCATGAAACTCTTTCATTACGAGCCTCTTTAATTAACCGTTGTTCAACACATATATTCTATTCTAAAATCTAACTAGCTCATCATTTGAGACTTGATATTATTCATCCTTCGCACCCTCCCCATATTGTAGTAGCCTTTCTTTTATTTGTCAATACCTCTCATCATCTTGTCCTACATTTTTTATCGAATCTCCTAGGTACATCCCCTAACAACTTATGGCTGCCACACAATTCATTTGAATCCTTATACTAAATGCATTGGCAGCCTTGTTTCACTTTCCTTTGATGTACACACTCTCAAGTTCAAACTCACTAAGCGTATCCAACAAAATAGCTTGTCCTGTGTTCAACTTAGGTTGTTCAAACAAGTATTTAGTCCATTGTGATTTTTCATAAGCATAGGTATTCCACAGAGCACGTAATTCCTCCACATCTCGGATGCATGAATAATAGAAACTAACTCTACATCATGACTCAAATAGTTTACATCATGCTCATTTAATTTCCATGACTAATAACAAACTACCTGTTCTTCCTACATCAATACTTTGCTAAGCCCTCATCGTAGGAATCTGTACACACCAAAAAATTGTTATCTAGATATGAAATTATTAAAACTAGTGAATTGGTGATAACTGCTTCAATTTCTCAAACATTTTTGCACATTCAGTTGTCCACTCAAATTTCTTTCCTTTCCTATGTAAGGATGTTATAGGATAGCCTATCTTGGATTTTTTTTTTTATGAACCTCCTATAATTTTCTACCAATCCCATGAATAATCTAATCTCATTCACATTCTTTAATGTTTGACACTCCATGATGGCCTTGATCATTTTTGGACCAACTCATATCCCCTTCATGGAAACATTGTGCACCAAATAATGTATGTGACTGCAAGAATTCACATTTTCTAATATTTGCATAAAGATTGTTTTCTTGTAATATTTGTAACACTAGAACTAAGTTTTTTTTATGCTCCTCTTTAGTCCTTGTATTTACCAATATGTCATCAAAAAATAAAATAAAATATTTGTCCAAATATGGATGCGGTACATTGTTCATGAGACACATGAAGGTGATGGAGGAATTGGTAAGCCCAAAGGGCACCACCACAAACTCATAATACCTGTATCTGGTCATGAATGCAATCTTATGGATATCTTATTCCTAGCTGCACACTTGATGATAACCTAACCTTAAATGAATTTTGGATAAGATTTTTCCTCCCCTCAACTGATCACATAAATCATCAGTTTTTGGCAATGAATATCTGTTCTTCATGGTCACCTTATTTATTTGTCTATAATCTATGTGTAATCTTATTGTATTATCCTTAATCTTATTGTATTGTCCTTTTTCTTTAGAAATTAAACTAATTCTCCTCATGGAGACACACGTGATCTTATATAACCTTTATCCAACATTTATTTAAGTTGTAATTCTAGCTCCATTAGCTCAAGTGTACTGATCATATATGGTGCCTTGGACATTGGTGTTGATTTAGTCATAAATTCAATCAAAAGGTATACATATCTATGAGGAGGTAATCCAAGAACTTCCATTAGAAGTACATCTACATACTGATGCAATAGTTGATTTCGCATCAGTAGTTCATTTTCCTCTTCTTTACTGATACTATTAGATTTTCTATTGTTGGAAATTTGCATAGTGAATAAATGGAAGCCTTTCCTACTACTCCTTTTGGCTTGCATGGTTATGATCAGCCTCATCAACATAGACTTCCACTTCCCTTGCAATATCCTTCTTTCTCCATGCTCATCCATACAGTCAATTTTATTTTAAAAATAGTCAACTTTGGTCTTGTGTGCATATAGCCAATCCATTCCCAACAACATGTTATACACATCCAATGGGAGCACATTTAGGTTTTCAACTATTGGCATCCCATTTATTTCAATTTGGCAATCCTTCACCCAATATTTACCCTGTTCTTTATTCCAACGGCTAATTGAACTAGCTAGGATTTCTGATGTGGTTTTTGGTTCAAACGACATTGTTCTATAAGCATCAAGTTGAAGTATCTAAAATTACAACCAAAGTCAATTAAAAAAAATGGTTTGATTTCAAATCTTATGTTCCATATCAATTATGGAAGCCTGATGATTTACCTGTCAATTTTCTAGTGCTGTGTAGATCCTTGGCATGCCATGTTCCACATATCCTATAGTCTGCACTTCTTTTGCATTGTACAACCTCATAGCATCATGCTTTTCTTGTGGGAAATCTTTCCTAAAGTTGTTTTCATCACACATCCAACACTTATAGCAACCTTTCTATAACTCTTGGATTCTTCTTGAGCACAATGGTCATTGTCTACTGTTTTAAACCTTCATTTAATCTCTGGAGTAGAAGGGGAAGTATGTGATTCGTTAATTGTTTTCTCCCTTTTCCCTTTAATTTGGCATCATTTTTAGACTTCCAATCAGGTTTAAACTTTGGCTTCTACTTGCATTGAGCATAACATTCCTTCAAAATTTTAATGGCATAATTCGATGTCTGAGTCTCATTTATCTCAGTTCAATCATTGAATGATAGAGGAAAAAGACTAATTAACCTTTGAAATTTTTCCTTCTCATCTTAAATATATGGAACATATCTCAACAACTCTAGTAACTTCGTAACATATCCTTCATCTAAAAATGGTCCCATTTTGAGCTCGTATAATTCTTTTTATTTGCTATCATAATAGTTGTTTGATAAATACTTTTCTTTGAATATTCTTTCAAATTCATTCTAATTCAATCCCTCTTCAGTTATTCCCCTGAAATTCTTCAAACCTTCCCACCATATGTTTATTTTTCCTTTCACAATATAGGTGGATATCTTTGCTTCAATGTTCTCAGAATAGTTATGGATTCTGAAGAACTTCTTCATTCCAATCAACCAATATTATGCATACTTCAATTTATTTATCTCTCCATCAAATGTGGGTGGTTTTTCCTTCTTAATTTCCTTAGGAATATGGTCCTTCTCCCTCTTTATTTGATGGTGATGATGAGAATGGTGATGATATACCCTGGTAAGAGAAGTAGAATGTCTACTAGAATGATGTCCATGAGTAGTAGTTATTATCTATAAGGTTATTAATGGTACATTCCCTCTCACTGTGTGTTCACTTTCCCTTCAATTTATTTTCCTAAACCTACTACCATTTGTCCCATTTGTTCTCTCTTTTAATGGGAAAGGGCTATCCCTATCTCTATGACTAGCCTCCAGTTCATACTTCCTCTATCTCTGCAAATATGAAAGGCCTTGCACTATGGTTGCATTTAACTCAACTTGTTTTTACTCATCCTTTACTACCCTTTCACCATATTCCTTATAGCTCAATCTCGGGACTTAGGATCCTCAAAGTATCCAACTAGTTAAGAGACTTCGCCCTCCCCCTTAGCCAGCTAATATTTCTTCTTCATTTTTCCTTGCTTCTCCATACCCATGTTGTGATTCATTAGAGTTACATTACAACGTTCCCATATTAATTATTTAATTATTAGTGTTTTCTTGTTTTATATTATTTTTTTCAAACACACATGCACACAATTAGGTTTAACAAAATTTAATAACATGACAAATGTTAAGACCTCGACTCATTTGTAGAAATATACAGGTGCAAGACGAGCTAAACAATACATTGCAAGTTAGCACATCATTGATAATAAAATCATGCTTATCATTAGTATCATGCTACATAATCAATCACCAGGTAATCACAACACTCATATATGCAATCAATCAATCACTAACTGACTTTTAACACCTAATCATTAGTTTAGTTAATTTTATAAAAATCATGCTCTATTAACCCTATAATAGAGTACTAACTTATTTTGTCCATGATAGAGCCAATCTAGTCCAATTGTTGAACATGGATTCTCTATTACCACTCTGTAACACACCCCATCCTTATTCCACCACAACACAGGCTACAAGGAGGTGGTCACTATATTGACTTGAGGTCAAAGGTAATGTTATGGAAATAGGATCTAAAACTTTTGATATTTTTCAACTTCCTTGAAACATCATCTAGATTCTTTCATTAGGTTCATCCTTATGGGATGATTCAACTGTTATAAATTCCATATCAATTTGACCTTTGCATTAAGAGAAATGGCCACTTGAATCTTATCTAATCAGATGGTGCCACATCACAACTAGCCATGTGGCTCCCATGAGACTATCCTAGCCAACCTCTCAACACCATTTGTCATTGACAAATTAGTTATTGACTTTCTCATGGAATGTGTTTCCACCTTTAAATGTGAATATATAATATATATATATATAATATATATATATAATAATATAATATATATATATATATATATATATATATATAATATAATATATATATCTTCTAAACCATGTCTCCTGGCCACGTATATCCATATATGTATTGGGTTGTTAACCTGGTCATCCTAGTCCTTGTCATCCTAAGTGATCCCTTATTTTACTTCCCTTTAACATATGGGAATTAGGTCTTTGGGCCACATCACCCCAAGCTCCTTCTTTTATGTATCTTTGTGTGACCTCATAACAAGGTTTAAATAAATAAGGGATTATCGTATTAAGTGTTCCACCAATTATTTTTCATTATGATCCATTTGTGAAAGAATAAGAAAATGGGTCAACTACAGTGGTTCTTCAATTTCATCGACTTGTGAAATAACTAAACCATTTTCCATTAAGGTTGTATGAGGCATGCACTAGCACTATTCCTCTTGAGCTTATGAGACGATTACCCTTCCTCTATTCTTGATGACTAGAATAGATAACACAGTCTAAGGACTTGCTCAATCAACCTCTCAAAGGTTTGTGTTCCCTTTGAATCTTAATTATTTTCAAGAAATAGGTCAATATCATTACAAATATCTGCATGTCTCTTTTTAGGAACAAATAAGCATAGTAAAAATTATAAGGGAAACCAAAAACAATACAATTCCAAAGAAAATTACAAGGAGATCAATATCCCATAGATAACCAGGAAGTCTCCTTCCCAGTTCGATTTACAAACATAAATGATACATTCAGGATCAAGATTAGTAATATTATAGGCCTACAATAATCACATTTAGGTTGATTCAATTTTTAGGCATAAACCACACAATTGGCCATCAAATAAACATTACTACATGCCCAAAGCCAACATATTTGAATATTCAACGCTCATAACACATGAAATGACATTACTTACTACATACAATACCGACAAAGATAATTATATATATGTGTGTTTCCTGTCGAAAGAGGATTAGTGCAACAATACAACAACAAGGAACATATTCATCAAAGTTCTACCACTCCAATCACGATGAACCATGATTCATTCAAATAGTTAGTACAATGCCTATTTAATATTTGAACATGAACTTAAATATCTAGAATGTATTTACAAAAAATTATATTGAATCAATATAGTAGTTCGAAATTGAGATCTTGACTACAACTCTCCACCCAACCATAGATAGTTGCAGACAAGCTTACTTAAAACTGTCACCCTCGATCCAGATTCCAAAGCTTGAGGTGGGGTTTTTCTAAGTTCTTTTTGCCAATCAACATAGCTAGAACATAATGTCACAAGGCCATGTTGCCTTCGTCCATAATATAAACTTATTATAATTTACATTGTTCAGAAAAATACACATTCATGCCATCATTTCACAATACACATAACTCTAAGTGACTTTTACAAGAAGGGATTCGATGATAAGGAATGCTCATTAATGGTTAGGATGTTTATAGGTAAAAAAATCACTACTCTAGGTGATTCCTCAATGAGTCAAGCACCAAAGCTTCGACCCTAAGGAAACTCCCAACAATTCATCAACCGTCAAATGCACCTGAGTGATTCTTCCCACTCCAACAAATTCGTCGAACAACAAGCTTCTAGTGGGTTCTTTAGCCTTACACGAAACCACACTCCCTAAATTAAATCACCCAAAAAAATTCCCTCAGATGGTTCCTCAATTGATTCCCTATTTTCAGGGCTCAATTCAATGTTGGAGATCACCTTATCTCCATTTTGGCTTTGTGTTCTTACACTGTAGTCTTGAACATTTACTTCTTATACCAATGTCTTCCCTCTTTTGTATGAGCGAGCAAGAGGGAATGTATGAAAAATTATTAATTAATTTCCTCCCTTCCCTTACAAAAAAAACTAATTATCTTCATTTTTTCCATGATTTGTATCAGTCCATCACTTAATAATGTAGCCCATGCTACTCTTAATTTTTTTCTGCTTTTATTGTTGTTTGAGATGAAGGATCCTTGGACCATTCATTGATATTTTAGTTAAATTAAATTCATATTCATCACATTTAATTCTTTAAACCAAACAAGTTTGACATTTAAAAACAACCATTTCCTTAAGCAATCTCCTACCTCAATTACTGGAATCTGTGTCCCATTCTCAACCATTTTTAAAATAATTACAATTACTTTCAGGGATAAAATTTTAATCGGGGAATGTCACAATTTGGTCCAAGAAGCATTTAAATATCAAGAAGCAATCAAGCATTTTTGGTATGTAGTCGTCATCCCCTATTGTTCTACCATGTAGGCATTAATTTTTTCGATGGATGTCAACTAGTCATTGCCTTTCTATGATATCTAAGAAATAATTAGATAAATGGTATGTATGGTCATGTAGTAGGACCCAAAATCTTATATAGTCCCAGAGGTAAATTTAGGTAACCCCTAATGATAGTGTTATCTTCATGAAAGTAGGGGTTTGTTGAAAAGTGTTCCCTAAAAATTTCTCTTTCCTGATAGGGCCCATATACATTGATGCGGGATAAGACAAAGTCCAAATATACAAAGTTAAAAATACATTTTAAGACCTTGTCAACTGAAGAAAGCTAATAAAAACTTTAGAACATTGGAGTTCTAGCCCTAGGTGAGGCCTTCGGAACATTCAATTGACTCCAAAGTTAAAAAGGACCACTCAGGTAAAACATAGGACAAAATTTAGATAGCTTTGTCTCCCTCCAACATAGTTTCTTGAAAAAGGACTTGGGGGGTATGAGTGTCGATCATCATTCGAAGGGACAATTTTTTGTGAATTCATGCCAAAACCCTATAGTTTAGAGAGCATCTTTTCATTTTGAACCCTCTTTGATGGTTGATGCTCTAAGGGCCCTGATAATAGATTTTTCCTTCCTACAAATGCATTCATCACTAGCTCATGTTTGAGCTTTTGAGAGGAAATATTATTTCCCACGAACTAAGGTTTTATGTGAGAATGAAAGAAACATGTCTCCTATTCCCACACAGGGACTAGAGGACGAGTTGGAAGTTGTAATAGAGTATGATGGGTGGGAGGAGGAGGAGTGCGTTTACAAAAAGCATCTAGGATGAGGAGGTTTAGACTGGGTAGGGAGAGGGTCACATAGGCATGTGGTAGGTGGAGGGGGAGGGGATCGATTGGGGAGACTCAAGGATGACAAAATAGAGAAGGGGATGACTTAAGAGGTTGAAGGGTGGGGGTGGGGGGTGCAGGGGGGGACATTAAAACAGTAGTGGAAGCGTTGGATGGGGAATATATTTCCAATACCTTAGTATTTTTTACAGAGAAAGGAGCACAAGAAATAAGAGACGATAGATTTGTGATCGTACCTAGTAGTGGAGGCTTAATGGCTAATGAAATAGCTAATGTTGAGACCATCACAAATGGATAATAAGAAAGAAGAGAGGATAGATTTGTGATCATACCTAGTAGTGGAGGCTTAATGGCTAATGAAATAGCTAACGTTGAGACCATCACAGATGGTGAAGGTGTTTCTTCATAGAGAAACTAAAGAAGTTCTTGTAGTATAGGAAGTGGGTCTAGACCTAGAGAAGAGTGTATCATGGATGGATGGAAATCTTTGTCCTACTCTAAGATATGGTTCAAATATATAGGTAGGTGTTTAAGGAAGGGCTATGAGTGGGGAATCTTAGATGTTGAGATGGATTTCTTGGAAGGAGAGAGGCGAAAGCGGCTTTAGTCCATCCATGAAACACAGTCGTGGACATTATTTTACTAACAAATTTTCCTACAACAACTTTCTCCTCCATTTTTTGTAGGTCGTTTAGCTTGATGTCCTCCATAATATTCAAATTGGCCTCCTTTTTGTTCCTCTTGATACACTTCCAATAAACACCACCTTAGAAAATGTAGGAGAATTGGAATGTGAGGAGAGGGGTTCCAAAATAGAAAAAAATGATCGATGGAAAATGGGGGTGGAGGGACCGGACTTAGAGGAATATGGTAAGAAAAGTGCAAATGAAGTAAAAGAGTTTGATGATTTTCAATGATATGGAGAATTGTGCAAGGGGGGTTTGTAATTAGGGGAAAAAACATAATTCTCATATACATGAGAGATCAATTTACTTGGAAGAGAAGCCTATACCTTAGGGAGGCCCACCGATTCATTCCATAAACCTCATGCTCTATCACTATCATAGCATGGCATGTCAAACATAATGCAGAGGCCCGAAGTATGAGAACACAAATATTTCCAAATTTGAACACCCGCTGTTGGATCATACGAAAAATAAAAGTCCTCCTCATGATCTTACATGATGGCACATTGCAATCATCATTAGTCAGAATAGAAAGGTTCACAGTCACCATTCGTGTGATGGAAAGGAGATCAAGACAAGAGAAGGTGCCAAAACCCATATTTGGAGAGGGTTTTCACAAAAGCCTTAGAGACAGAAACCCCATCACATCATCTTTGTATGACCCTTCAAACCTCAAATGGTTGATAAATAATAATAAACATGACATTTACTTTATGTATATCTTATATATTATCAAATATTTAGAAGATCATAAAAAATAATTAAATTATTATTTTATTTGAAATAATTATAATTTTGTATAGTTATAAAAAGAATTAATATGGGACTTATATATATATATACATTTGAAAAATATATATATATATATATTTTTATATAACAAATATTCATTTTTATTTTAATATGAAGATTGTGAAAACCACTTTTGATTAATCCCCTTATTGTAAATATCGTAATTATTTGTTGTAAATAAATGGGTGAGATATGGGACACATATTTCATGGCTTTGAGGACGAAGTGATTGGAAAAATTGCAAGATTCCTTCTTAATGGGAACATCAACTAATTGATATTTTTTCAATTGTGAATTTAAATCAAAATGATTAAAATCTGGTAGAAATAGCGAAGTTGTGGGGACCAAATGAACCACTAGATAGGAGACTCACCATTGTTGGAGAATGAAAGATCACACACCATCCACTAGATAGTTGAAACAATGATGATGGAGAAGATAATGGGGGGGATTATGTAAGGGTTATTTGATAATGTGGCTAGGAAAGGAAAGAAAAAGAAGGAAGAGGAGAAAAATATTGGATGCATACATATAAGGAGAAAGTGAGAGGAACATGGTGGAAAATGTTTGTGAACATAGCACAATAAGGGATTCTTGGACCATAAGTGTCTACCTTTTACAAAATGGAGTAGCGCATTGCACCATAGAGTGGACAGTGGAAGATAAGAGAATATTTCTAGTAGAATGGTAGGAGCAATTCATTTTTGGTTGTGAGTAATGGAAGAGCTAGGTGGGCATCCCTTAGGTGAATGGAAAAGGTTCTCTTAAATCCTACTTTAGGTGGAGGCCCTATTCCTTTGGATTCTTAGTTATAGAGTTCCTAGGATGCCTACCTTTGTAGGTTGAGGGATTAATAACTAATTTAGTGAGCTATGCACTCCTAGTTTAGGGTTGATCCACTAAAGGTATTATTGCATGGTTATTTTTATTAAGCTTTGTGCTCCCCATTAAGGGTGGAGCTATCGTGGGAATTTTTATAAGGGAAGGGATGGGGTGACCTATGAATTTGTATATTATTCTATGGGTGGGGTTGGTGTAATATATGGATTCCTTTTATTATCTCATGGGTGGATATGGTGTAATATGTAGACTCCCTATATTGGCTACTGGGTGGAGGTGGTGTAATATTCGGACTCCCTCTATTAGCTAGCGGGTGGAGATGGCATAATCTCTAAATTCCTAGCTTAAGCTAGAAGTGTTAATTAATCCCTTTGAGCATTCCTCCTCAATATTTGAATATGGATTGAGGGTGGTTGAGTAAGGGAAATACTTGCAATGCATTGCTCATATGGTTGGGTGGAGAGTTCAAGTCCCAACCTCAGATCTCAGGCTCATCTCTAATACAAGTTAAGTGATTTCTCTTGTTCTATTGTGAATACCATTTCACTGTTATTTTTATATGGCATGTGTCGTTAATGGAAATTCTATTATCCATTGTATAAACCTTATGAATGGTTGAATGATAAATATGCATATGGGGAAGGCTTGAAACTCCATGTAACTCCATCATGGCTTTAATAAGTTACTTATGGCTTCCTAAGATGTAATGGTCACTGAGCAATCCAATTCCACAACCGGCCCATTAAATTAATTTTTCCAATAAATGACAAAAGACAAATAAACTTCTTGTATGAATGAGAGTCCAACGAGATTCTCTATTACATTAAAGCTCGGTTTGGGAGGGGATTTAGCCATAAATCTCTAGTTTCAAGAGGAAATTGACAAAGGGGGGCAATTTTCTAACTTTCAAGAAATGAAACGATAAGTGTAAGAGAAAGTTCAACATGAAAAATCGAAATGAAAAATTTTAATGGGAAAATATTACAAAAACAATGCAACAATGTGGTGGGTCCTAACACTTTGGGAGTTCAGGGTTCAAGCTTGACAAGGAAAATAATTGGGTGAAGCAACCCGAAATTTGAATTCCCAAAGACCTAAATTCTGCGTGGGTTGAGTGTAGCTCAGAGCTCAGTGTAGATTCAAGGAATGTTTGGTGAATCCATTGTTAGTTAGGGCCTGAAGTCTTGAATAAAAAATTCAGGGTTAGATTAGTGTGATCTATGAAAGGAAATGTGCCATATGGCATGATGGCAAGCCATGAGGCACAAAATCGGGTAGAAATGCAGTGATGTGGACCACATTGATAGGTGGGGTTGTCACTTGGGCACCATGTGGGTGCCACATAGTAGTACTTTGCTAACATGGAGAGGGTTTATTGGAAAAACTTTAAATGCTCATAAATTTGATCTAGATGTCAAATTTTGATAAATTTGTATTACCAGAAATCTTTCAATGTGTAGGATGTGATGGTGTTGTTGGTTTTTAGTTTTGTAGAAGTTGAAAAATGAGTAATTATGGACCACATTTCCATGAAAATATTATCGACATTGGGTTAGAATAAATTAATGCATTATTTTTCCCTTCAGATGGTCTGTGGGGTGGTTGGGGGTGTTATAGAGTGATATCAAATTTGAAGCTTCAATAGTAGACCTCTATAAGCAAAGTCAAGGTCTTGGTATATTGTACGAGGAATTAAAGCATTATTAGAGTATTTGAATATGATTATTGTTACATGTTGTTTTGACATTTGAAACAGATATTGTATGTTGATATCTTATTATGACATGGAAACTAACTTGTGAAATTAATCTTTCATATGCTTATAGCCACGTATTTGTGGAAAGGCTACCAAAGGTAAAAAAATATTTGTTCGTTGATATAGTTTCTTTATGATAAGCTAAAAACCATTTGTCCGTGGCAACACATAAGATACTAGGATGGAACAACAAAAGAAAAAGAAAATGAACAACAACATGGTGCAATATAAAACTGACAGATCTAAGTAGGGACATGAGGAAGAGTCAGTTGAGAAGAGAGGAAAGGTAGGTTCTCTCGAATGGATGGAGACATTGAAAAGTTTAGGGGTTGAGAAAAGGAGATGCAAGATTGATATTGCGAAATTTGTAAGGGCACATGAGAGGCAAGTTGAGGTGAATGCAGTTATACTGCAATGTCTCTCAGACGTTTTTGGGAATCATGATTTCCATTAAACCATGTCTTGTTGGTGTTGTTAAACAGACACATTGTTTTATTAAAGGATCACTAAGATGATATTAAACCATGTCAACACACACACACACACACACACACACAGTTGCTAACTTTTCTTCATGCAATAAACTCCCCCACAGAAAGAGACAGGTATGTATCGAACTAATGACTTGGGCTCTGATACCACTTGTTTGGAATCATAATTGTCATTAGACAAAAACCCACAGGAGTTGGTAAAGAGACACATCACCATATTTAAGAATCACTAGGAGGAAGTAAAACCATTTCACAACACACACAAAGAGTTGTTGACTTTTCTTCCTGAAAAATATTTACAGAAACAAAAGAAGCCTAAGTTGGGGGGTAACCAAAAGTTTAGGAAGAGCTCATCAGGACAAGGAAAATAAGAACAAAGGAATAATGGAGCATATGGAAGCATATCTAGGAAAAGACATAGGTTAAAAAGTGAAGAAAAAGTAAGGTGAGGTACTCCATTAAGAACTCCAAAGAGAAGGACAAGCACCCATCGGAAACACTCTGGTGCTACTACCAGGAGACATCATCATAGAAGGAGGAGGGAAAATAATCATATGCCAAAAAAGTTTAAGAAGGACAAGCCTCCTACATTTGATGACAACGTAAAGAAGGTAGAGGATTTTGTGGCATGGATGATTGGGATGAATAAATTCTTCATTACATAGCTAATTTGGAAGCATGAAGAAAACGTTTACTACCATTAGCTTAAAGGGAAAGGTAGATATCTAGTGAGAGGATTTAAAGAATGTGAAGAATATAAAGGTGGAAGAGTTGTTTTAGAAGGATATTTAGAGATATTTAAGGGACAATTATCTATCTGAGATGTACTTTGACAAGAAAGCCAAGGATTTCTATGAAATCATGATGGCGCAGATGCAAGATGAAGAATGCACCACAAAATTCCTAGAGTTGTTGAGGTATGTTCCCTACCTGAAGGAGGAAAAAAAAAAATCCTAAAGATATATCAATGGGTTACCATATAACTTTAAGGATCAAAATAAGATTGATAAGCCCAAAACATTGGAAGATGCACTTTAGAAGTTGAAATTTTGTTATAAGCAATTTAAACACACGACATGACATGGACTTGAATGGAAATCAAAGGGTGTCTTGAATTTTAAAGGAAAATGTCATAAGGATTGGAATTCATGGGATATAAGAATAGGGGAAAGTGTGACTTCGGTCATCTAAAGAAGACCCCAACATAGATTCAACGTAGTCAATAAAGGTTGCATTATCGAACCCCTGTGAGAACAAAACAAGGGCTTTGGGGGAGAACATATGAAATGTTGGATATGTGTTGAAAGCCATTTAAATAAAGATTTTCCACAGGAAAGGAGAGATGGGATGAGAGTATATAGTGCCCCAAAATTCGAAATAGTTTAGGACATTCCTCATAGCATGCCCAAAATTTATTCCATTATTACCAATAGAAAAGCTAACCAATAGAAATCCTATCGAGATGGAAGGAATGCTTTGTAATATTAATATCTCTATTTAATTTAGACATGATCAAATTTTAGTTAAATAAGCCCAACAATTGTTGAGCAATGCTATTTGGCAAAGGAAGGACATACAGATTCACAGTTAGTTTATTTATCCATAAGAACCAAAAGGAAAGTGGAACACTTGGTTAAATCTTGTTCCTTTATGTTGAGTGGCATGCCTATAGATATGAATTTTAATATACTATTGTTGGGTGCATATGATGAAATGATGGGGATGGGTTGGTTTTCCCTTCACCAAACAAAGGTTGATTTTTAAGAAAAAGTAATTGAATTCCTTAATGAGACTTTGGAAAGAAGGGTGACGCAAGGGAAAATAAAAGCCATATCAGTGAGGCTCATTACTGCTATCCATGCCAAACGAAGTTACCATAAGGGATGCAAGATGTTTATTGTTCAATTTAACAACAACGTTAAATTTAGTATTAATAGCATTATTTTGGAGCACCCAATATTGAAATAATTTCAAAATGTATTTTTGCAAGAGATTCTATGTTTACCTCCACACAAAGAAGTAGAATTTTCGATTGAGCTTTTTCCTGAGACAACACAGGAATCCAAATATTTGTTATTGATAGAGTTGAAGTTTGGAATTGGTAGAGCTAAAGATACAACTTAATGAAATGTCAAACAAAGTCTATATCAAGTAGAGTGTATCACCATGGGTAGCTCTAATCTTCTTTGTGAAAAAGAAGGATTACACACGCAGGTTGTGTATAGAGTACAAACATCTTAACAAAGTCACCATCACAAAGAGATACGCTTTTGTGTGAAATAATGTTTTGATTGATCAATTGTGGTGAGAAATAGTTTTATCAATTATTGATTTCAGGCCAGGGTATCACCAACTCTAAATTGAAGACATGGTATTTTATAAGAAAATGTTCAAGACAAGGGATGGGCATAATGAATTTGTGGTAGTTCTCTTTGGGTTTAATAACGCAGTAGCTACTTTCATGTTCCTATTGAATAATGTAATGAGTCCCTATGTGAATGAGTTTTTGATAGTGCTTGTCGATGACATATTGGTCTACTAAAAGATCGAGGAGTATGTAGAACACTTAGGTGCAGTGTTATAGCTATTGGGGTAGCACAAGTTATATGTGAATCTCAACAAGTTCAAGTTATTTTAGACCCAAATTCATTATTTGGGACATTCCATCTCAAGGGAAGGTGTGGAAATTGATACAGAGAATATTAAAGAAATTATGGAATGAAAAACACCAATAAATGTGGTTGACATCAAATCATTCATGGGACTTTTAGGTTACTACATGAGATTTATTAAAAATTTCTCCAATATTGGTTATCCAATCACATTATTGCAAACAAAATGGCATAATTTTGAGTGGATAAAGGAGTGTGTCGCAATATTTCAATAACTCAGGTATTTTCTAACTCATGGAACTATACTTAGAATAGCAGAGCGAGATAAGGACTTTATAATGTGCACAGATGCCCACAAGGAAGGACTGGAAGGAGTCTTTATGCAGTATGTCCAAATGATATGTTATGAATCAGTGAATTTAAATGAGCGTGAGAAAAATTATGTGATTCATGGTTTAGAATTGGTGATAATAATTCATGCCTTAAATATGTGGAGACATTATCTCCTTGGATGGAAATTCACTTTGATGACATAAGGTTTGGGTCTAAAATATTTATTTAACTAAACAAAGTTAAATGACAAGTGGGATAGATAGTTGGCCTCTATTAGTGAATTTTACTTTGAGATAAAATACATTAAATCGAGGGAAAATAAAGTCCTAATTCACTCAACAAGAGGTTACGATTATGCCCCATATCAACCATAAGTTCCTATGTGACTAATATTTGGGAGAGAATTAAAAGAATATGGTAAGAAGATATTAAATATTAGTGATTAAAAGAAGAGATGCAACAAGAGCCATAAGTAAAGAGAAATAAAATTGATCCCTCTTAAACAATGGGTCATTACAATTTAAATGTCACATATACATCCCCTGTAACAAAAAAAAATGAAAATCATATAGAATTACTTCTAAACAAATCCTTATTCTAGTCACCAAGGTTACCAAAAGATAGTAATAGAAATCAAGAAATTTTATTATTCACCGAAAATGAAGAAATAGGTGGATGGTTTTACGTATAAATGCATCAAATGTTAGTATGTAAATTCTGAATGCAAGAATCCAATGGGTATACTACAACCAATCACCATTTTGGAATGGAAATGAGAAGTGATTTCAATGGATTTTATTACAAGATTGCAAAGGAAAACCAAACAACATAATGTCATAATGGTTGTGGTTGAAAAATTGAGTAAGATAGCTCTTCGTGGCTATTAAATCTATTTATATAGTGAGTGATGTGACCGAAGTGTTTATTAAAGAGTTCATGAGGTTGCATGAGGTACCTACGAAAATTGCTTCAGATGAAGATGCAAAGTTTACTTCAAAATTTTGGATGGAATTGTTTGCTAACACAAGGAAAATATTGGAATTTATCACAACATGCCACCCACAAATAGATGAGTAGAGAGAGAAGGTAAAAAAGGTACTAGAATACATTCTTAGAAGGTACGTTATGCACCAAGATAGAAAGTAGAAGGACTTTCATCCACTAGTAGAGTTTTACTACAGCAATGGGTATCAATAATCCTTGAGAACAGTTCCATTTGATGCTCTTTATGGGTAGAGGTGCAATCCTCTTATAATCTAGATTGATCCAATGAATAGTGTCATCATTGGGCCTAATATGCTTAGATAAATGGAGCAAGGGATGGTGACCACCAAATTGAATTTAAAGTTGGCCCATGATAAGAATAAGAAATATGTCACCCAATATAGAGTGCATAAGGAATTCAATGTAGTGGAGAATTTTTATCGATGAGCTAGACCCAAGATTAGTTCTCTAGAAATTGGGTCATATGCCGAGCTGGCACCATGGTTTTCTGCTTCATTTCAAGTGATTGAAAGGATAAGGCCAGTGGAATATAGGCTAGCTTTTCCACCAATAGTAAAAGTTCATAATGTTTTTCTTTCTTCTTTACTCAAATGTATGTACAAGATTCTAATCATGTGATGGATTAGTAAGTGTTATTGGTAGAACCAGAGGGAGAGTTCTAGCCACAAACTCTATGCATCATAGATCAGAGGAAATTCATTCTTTGGAATCAAGTAATTGAGCAAGTGCAGTTGTACTAGAGGTAATTTTAGGTAGATGTTTCCACATGGGAGATGGTTGATAATATGCAGGGAACGTATCCATTTTTTTTATGGCTATGCAAATGTAAATAGTTTTGTAAATGACTATATGAAGCTATGTATGTAAAAATCATAGTGATTTTATGGTTGGTTTAAGGCATGTTTCTAAATATGTTTGCATATATAACATCGAGGGTGATCTTCATCCAAGGGGGTGGGGTTTGTGACAATTAATTTTGGTTAATTACCCTATTGTAAATATTGTAACTATTTGTCGTAATTAAATGGCCAAGATAATGGACACAAATTTTATAGCTTTGGTGAGGAATTGCTTGGGAAAATTTGAGGAGGATTGGTTCTTAATGGCATCATCGCCTGGCTAGTATAATTATGATTGTAAATGAAAATAGAAATTATTAAAATATGGTAGAGTTGGCTTAGCTGTGGGAACCAACAAAACCACTAGCCAAGAGACTAACCATTGGTGGAGAAAACATGATTGCACACCATCAATCAGATAGTTGAAATGGTGATTATGGGTAAGATGGTGGAGGAAATTACATAAAGGGATTTTTTTACAACATGACTAGGAAAGGAAAGAGAAAAAAAGAAATGGAGAAAAACATTGAAGGCATACAGAGAGGGATTGAGTGCGAGGAAAAGGGTGAGATTTGTTTTGAAACTCAATTCAAGAAGGGATTCATGAAGCATAAGCGATAGCCTTCTTAGGAAGTGGAGAAACATATTTCACCACAAAGTGGGTAGTGGAGGAGAATATAATATTACTCGTAGAATGAAAAGGAGTAGTTTGCATCTAGTTGTGAGCACGGGAACAGTTCAATGGGCATCTCTTAGGTCAAGGGAAGAAGTTCTCTATACTCTCGGTTTTGGTGGAGGTCATGTTCCTTTAGGTTCATGGTTATAAAGTGCTCATGATGCTTTTCTTTGTTGGTTGTAGGCTTAACAGTTAATTTAGTGAGCTCTGACCTCCTAGTTTACAGTGGAGCCACTAAAGCTATTGGTGTTTCTTTATTGGCAGCTATCTTTGAAATTCCATTTAGGGTGGAGCTATTGTAGGCATTTCCATATGGGTGGAGATGTTGTAATCTCTCGATTCCCTATATTAGCTAGTGGGGTGCAAATGTTGTAACCTCTAGATTCCCTATATTAGATGGTGGGTGGAGATGGTGTAATCTCTAGACTCCCTATATTAGCTAGTGGGTGGAGATGGTGTAGTCTCTCAATTACTTGTTTTAGTTGGCATTGATAGATAATCCTTTTGAGCAATCGTCATTAAGATATAAATCTATCTTAGGGGTGGTTGACTGCAAGAAATACTTGCAGTGCAATCATCTTATGGTTGGGTGGAGAGTTGAAGTCTCAATCACAATTGTTATGCTCATGTAAAATACAAGATTATATGTTTTGCTTATGTTGTTATGAATTTCATTGCATTGTTATTTTATGTTGTTGTTATATGACATGTGTGGTTAATGGAAATATGCTCATCCATTGTAAAAATCAAGTTCAATGATAAATATGCGTATGGGGAAGGCTTGAAGCTCTCTGTAACTTCATCATGTCTTTAATAAGTTATTTATGGGTTCCACAACTAGAATGGTTGTTGAGTGCTCTAAGTTAAGTCCACAACTCGCCTAGTAGATTATTATTATCTCAATAAAACTTCTTGTAAAAACAAATAACTAATTATCATAATAGCTATTGGGTTGAAAAGGTAATTTTACAGTGCCTGCTCATTTTACATTCCAATATGATGTGTAAGGTTGTTTGTCCCTCATGAAAGATGAAATTTTGCTCATGTCAAACCAAAACAAAATTTTTGAAAAGATCTAATAAAAAATAACCATACAAAACATTTAAATAATGCCGATTCATAAAGAGAATTGCACCTGAAGAAATTACATCCTTCTAGGTTTATGTTTGATCCGTATTTAAGATGGATCTATGCTGGTTAATTATAAAAGCTATGTATAAAGAAAACAAAGGAGAGAAAAACTCAGTAAATCTTAAAACTCAATAAGTACATATAAATATAACTATTTTAACAAAATTAGGAAAAAAATACTCACAAGTTACTAATAACTAATTATCATAATACTTATCAATGGAGGTTATTCCAGGTGGTTGAGAGGGTTTAATAATAACCTCCCCACAGTTCCAATAGCAGCTGCTACATGATACTTTGCGGGCAAATGACGCAGCCATATGTAAACATGATGTAATTGATGGATTTATATGAACCACCCTCTTCCAAGAAGTCCCACCCCTT
>APFE031050646.1:79282-94132 GCA_000404065.3 Pinus taeda
TTTATATTAGATCTATAACACAATGTCTATTTTAGGGCCATCCATCTGGTTTACAGAGATGGATGTTTACTTGGTTTACATACATGGATGTTTACCTGATTAATGAATTTGTAAGAAGAGACGACTTCCAAGTTATGCTTCCTAAAGATTTTTTGCACCCCATAGTTGATGATATTATGTCATGGATTTTTTGGGAACTCCTTTCCATGGAGAAGGAGCACCTTCACTTTATTGATTAGGATAGGACACCCAATGAGGTAGGAAAGAGATTCATTTCTCTAAAGAATGAATGGAAAACAAACGTAAAGAGCCATACCAATCATGAAGGCGATTTTAAAGTTGGAGGTTTTCATGGGACATACAAAGTGGACGTCTGAGTACATTCTACAAAGATAAAACTTACTTTCACTATTTACAAGCGATTTCTCCTATGGTGGTAGAGATATTTTTATAATCATTTTTCTTTGTCCCTTTTATTATGGAAATACATGTAAGTCATAATTCGATAGTGTCTTTATGTATTTCTTTTGATTGTTATCCTCAACTATATATATAGTGAAAAAATGATTGAACATGGTATGCCTGCAATAGGGTCATTGAAAACATATGGTATTGGATTGTAAAATTGTTATGTAACTGTTATGAAAGGGAAAAAATGATTGAACATGCTCTGCCAATAGAATCATTGACAACATATGGCATTGGATTGTAAAATTGTTGTGTAATTATTAAGTAAGGGGGCAACTGGCTCACTTATCCTTGTATGTATATCCATTTCCATTAATATAGTTTTCCTTGTATGTATATCCATTGCCATAAATATAATTTTTTTCATTTCACAACCTCCTTCAAATTTATAATTACTCATTTTTTTCTAGAAATCAAGTATCTAAACAAATTTATATTTTCATTTTAAATGTAATCGTATAATTAGTCTATCATAAAACTTATAAAGAAGTAAAATATTAATTTTTTTTCTAGAAATCAAGTATCTAAACAAATTTATATTCTCATTTTAAATATAATGATATGGTTGATCTATCATAAAACTTAAAAAAAACTTACAAAGAAGCAAAATATTAAAAATAAGAAAAAAAAATAAATAGTAAAGTTAAAAACTTAGAAATACGTTGCATAAAATCATTCAATATTTGTATGCTTATAAATGTTAACCAATTATTCTTCATTATAAACAATCTCCTTAAATACCATTTCCATTAGAGAACATTATAACATATCTCCGCAATCAAGATAGAAAACATTATATTCATAGACTCTTGGTGGTCTTATTAATACTCTTTTGTATACTTAGAAAATAGATCCATTGTTAGACTTGGCATCCTCACGACCTATTAGAGTGCCATATCATATGAGTGGAGTTACTGAGCAACATACTAGCACCTACTTTTAGATTTTATATGCTTTTAAATATCAATATACCACTATTTATTAAAAGAAACACTAAATTTCTGTGAAGACCCTACATATTTTTTTTTGTTTCTGAGTAGTTCAAACTATCCCACCATTCCACTTCCATAATTTATTCTTCCTTTCAAAGCGTGGAAATATTTTTTTGACTACCACTTGAAATTGTGCAATTGTGATCCACGATTTGGCATACCAATATTAGGAGTGTGTCATACTTATATTAGGAAGTGTATAGTGTCACGTATATGAAAGCATGCTTGTTTTTTTTTCATAGTTAGGTTAAATGCAAGTTTATTACAAGTGTCTTTTGCTCAAAATTTTTATTTAGAATCTTATGGAAGTAATACCATTGGAAGGGAATTTATACATATCTCTTGGGGAAGTAACACAAACAATTTAGAATAATAAAATGATAAATAACAAAATCTAATAGGAATATCATAATTGTTCTTTTTTCTTTTATTTTGATTTTTACTTTCACTTTCCATAATTTAGAAAATGTCATCATTAATATTCAACTGGGTTCCATTTAATTCTAGAGAAAGAAAGATTTTTTTAGTAGTCTCATCATGCTTATGAGAAATAAAGGAAACATTGTGAGCTAGAAACAAGTACAAAGAATTGTGGGATATAAGGTGAGCAAGGAGGAAATCAATTGGAGAGTTCGCTAAGAAAAAGGAAAAAACTAAGACGTACCCACCAACTAGGAAAACTATTGATATGATAGTGTAATATCTATGTGATAATAAACCATTTTCCTCATCCAAAGGAGGGAAAAACAATACCCTAATGTATTGGCACCATATGAAAAATTAAAGGTGATAATAAGAATGAAGTACCCTTCTAGGTAGAATGTCTATCTATATAAAAAAAATTATGAACTCTCATGTATTTCGATCATTCAAATTATTAGAAGAGGGGTATTGTAAATGCATATCGAGAGGACCCTAATACAATAGTAGTGTTGAAAAGTGTAACTAGGTTTGGCCTTCATAATTCCATGTAATTGTGACCTTTGTAAATGATGTAATGAAGAAAATAATTTTTTTTTTTGTAAGCCTTGCTTCATTGGTTTCATGACCAAATGATTTTATTTTAAATCACTCCCATTAAAAGCCTTAGGATTGGCCATTAAAAGTCAAAAAGTCTATTTCATGATTGAAGAACCCTTCTTGGGGATATAGTAATGTATTTGAGTCTATAATATGTCTAGAAATCCCTCCAATGACAAGCACTATTTTTTATCTTGAGGTCGACCTCAAAAAAATGAAGCTGTCATGTCGGCTCTGCATGAAAAGACACAAAACTTCAGATGGACATGTTGGATTATTTATAGGATTAAGTAATATATATATTATATATATATTATATATATATATATATATATATATATATATATATATATATATTATATATATATATATATATATATATATATATATAGATATATATATATATATAAGTGCAGGCTCTTCACATTTTAGATACAAAAATCCAAAAATATCTCTAAGATTTTCAGATGGCAGTTGTAGTGAGAAATTCAGAAGTCTCTCTGTGGTTTGTTAAGTGTAGTGAAGGTGAAGATAATTTCATAACTATATTACAGTCATCAAGTAAGCTATAATATTTGTTTTTGGGTGGATACATACAACAAAAAAGTACAATGAATAGTTTGGGAAAATCACAATTAAGGGAATTCAGATCCCTCTTGATTTTGGGAAGATGGGCATAGTGAATAGTTTAGATCTACTTGATCAATAGCTCAGATGGAATGCAAAAGACTATATCAGTAAAAAGGATTCATTCAAGTGTACAAGCTAACAAAAGATAAGCTTAGTGTCTCCCTGTCTCAGTGTCACGTCAAGTGTAGAAAGACAGTATTGATGATACAATAGTTCATTGTGAACATAGTTTGTTGATGATACTATTGTGTTGATTTTCCATCTTAGAGAGAAGGGGTCGATGAAGGAACCACTGAAGTCAGGAGAGAAATGAAGATATCGGTATCAAAGGTAGTGATGAATATGTTGGTGATGGAAAGGTTGAAACGAAAGAAGAATGATTTTCAAGAGGACTTGTGTCCTAATCTTGGAGAGGCTACTAGGTCAAGGGTCTTGGTCTTGGTATTCATCAATTCAAATCTCTATAAGAAGAATTTCTGCTGGTTTTCCTCTTAAAGAGTGAGAGGTTTTGGCCCTGTTTTATAACCTAAATTTTTTGTCTCTTGTCTATTTATCTCCATGCATTAGTAATTTTTTTATGAAGAAGAACAATAATAATCTAAAAAAATAATATCATAATCTAAAAAAGTAAAAGAATACACAACAAATCACTAACTAAAAAGAAATAACCTAATAATAATGTCCTAGATTTCTCAACATGGTATCAGAGCTAAGGTTCAAAAGTCCAAGGAAGGGCATCTGATCAAAGGACACTCCAGGATAGAGTTTCAAGAGAGGCATCTATGCAAGTTGGGGGTTATCGAAGCAAAATATGGAGATCTACATCGAAGAAGAAACCTACAATAGAAAAAATTTTGGATCCTCTAGTCATCATCAAAAGACCACAAATACCCTCATCAATTTATCTATAAAGTAAGACGACTCAAAATACTTTGAAGGCAAATATCACATTATTTTGAGGAAAGTCGAAACCCTAGAAGCATTTGTGATCTTCACTCATTCGATACCAAAGAAGGTGAAGTACTTTGAAGACAAAGAAGGTTAGAAGGGATTTCCATCATGTTCGAAATCCACAAAACAAGTTCCCTCTCATTGAAGCAAGGATCCTCTTCTTTTCCTTGAAGGAGATATCTGACGAAGAAGAAAAACATCCTCATTGATCACCATCATATAAAGGAGTTAGATCAAAAGGCGTTGTCATCATAAAAGGAGTAATCTTATTTATTGAAGAAAGTTTTTTTCATTTGGAAGAAGATGATCCAAAAGGAAGCACTAATACATCTTCTTCAACCATCATCAAAGTGATCAAGTTTAAGATTTCATCTTCACTTGTCAAGTAAGTCTCTTTCATTCTTTAATAAAATCTAGTAAAATGACTTCATATTTGGAAGGTGATCTATACATTGGTTGGGTCATCAAAAATACTTCCATGGAAAAAGGAGGATAGATATAGTCCTTAAAGAAAGTGAATTCATTGAACACATCAATGAAAATGTCTCATCTGAATACATGGATACAAAAACTTATGAAAGGTACCCTCTTCTAACCATATTGGAGACCTCAAAGAGATGTATATGATAAATTCGTAATAATATTCACTCAATATGTGCTAAACAAGGTCACATGAATTAGACCTGATCGACACAAAATTGAAGGTATCAAAGAATGAAGGGATATTTTCATAAGATATCAACTACGAGATCTGGGAGAGATGATAAGAAGATAATCACCATTTTTCTAAATGTACTAATTGATGAAGAAGGTGACAAACATCCGTGGGGATAAGAAATTTACCTCATTCGAAAACATGTGGTTTCTATGCAAGATAAAATAATACAGGTTGATGGCTGAACATATTGAAGGTTAAAGGACTCAAACATTTGCAGGAAGGAAAGGGAAGTTTGGAGAATTTCTTCCCTAGAAAAGAAAGAAGAGCATAACTGAGATTCAATTCTATGGATGTTAAAATTATGGACATTACAAGAAATATTTTCCTAAAGAGACAATACCAAAGGGGGAAGAGAAGAATCCCATATCACCAAAGAAGTGGAGGAAGCCCAAAAGAAGAATTCCAAGAAAAGTGGAAGTAAGATATCTCTACTATGCTCAGATAGTATCCCTCACTAAAAGGTCTTGACATAGCTTCTAAATATTAGATGAATTTATAGGGTAAGTTCCTTAGATAGAACACCAAAGGACACCGCTCACAAAAAAATCATATATCAGTACACCAGTATTCTTGATGTGATTAAACCCTTAAAGAGGGAAATAGTCCACTGCCTGAGCCAACGCATCCACTCCAAGAAATTTTTTAATGTAAAAGAAAGAAAATTTACATAAGCTTCTCTCATGATGATCACCTTACAAATGACCCACCATCATCTTTAAATAGAAATCATGGACTAATCGAGTGTTAAGCCATGGATCAAGTATGAGTAATACCAAGGAGATAATGAACCGTCATATCACTTCATGTCTACAACATATCGTGATCATTAGATTGTAAGTTACAAAATGTACATAGTAAAGAAAAGCACTTTACCTAACTATACACTAGACCATGTTATACTTAACTCTTTCCTATGTGTCATAATATCCTAACAAATCTTATATTATAGGATATGGCTACAAGAAATAATAATATGCATCATGGCGTCATGGAAGCATTAGAAATAAGAGCTTGTGACATCAACATAGGAAACATGAAGGATGTGTGGAATAAAATCCATGGCAATCAAATATGAAGGATATATCTCTTGGAAAACGCATTGCAAACTTAAGGAAAGGAAGAATAAATCCAAGAAAAGGTTCATCATACATCAATTCAAAAAGGAGTCATTTGCAGATAAGGATATGAAAGATCGTCAATATTCTGTAATGGAATCCTCATCGGAGGGTTAAATAATATAGAGAGGAAGCAAGTGTTTCATCACAAACTCCAACTTGTGGAGTTCATGGGATGACGATATGATGACATAAGGGATGAAGTAGATCAAGGGGTTAAAGATCCTTTCAATCAAGGAATCTCTTGAAATAAGCCTAAATGACCTAAAGGTAAATGAGGTATGAACGCTTGTATTTAATATTATATTTTCATGTTGTATGTTTGCAGGTAACATGGATCACTACTTCTCTCTTGAGAAGCATGATGAAGGGAAGATGATCTCGTCCTCTTAAATGATGCCAGAAGGCATAGGCCACACTGGATGAAATCAACATAATATGTCCTCATATGAAGTATGAGGTGGTTGACTACAACTAAGAAACTCTGATTAGAAGCTCCTGGAAATGGAAGGTGTGAAGAAAGTAAGGAATATATCGTGAGATATGCATCCATAACAAAGGAAATCAACATCCGAAAGACAAAGAAGATTTGACTAGGAAATCTCTCGGAAAGATATAAAGACTCTAATGGAAGTCTGAAAAAGATGGAGACCCTTGACAATGGATATCTTTGGGAGATGTGTCAACATGTATCCATGATGTTGATACCTACAGGAAGATGTCATGATGAAAGACCATCACAAAGGTAATTTTTATTTAAGTGCTCATTTCTTATTTTTGAACAAATATCTGGATGGGCTTATGCAGGACTGCCAAAGGGAAGAATTATAGATGACTTCAAAGAGGACCATATAGAAGGATGTAATATCCTTCCGAAAAATATGGCATGAAGAAAGCAGCAAGACATGAAGCAAGGCCAAATGAAGACTGATGGATCACTTTATGATGGAAGGAATGATGGCATGACTAATGCGTGGATGAAAGTGACAGATGTTTTGTGCCCTATGTAGAAGCCACAAAGATGAAGGCTCCTAGAGAAATAAATTCGTGACATCAAAGGAGGGAGCTCTTCTAGTAGCTGATCAAGGAGATATTGTAGGTTCCTAATTAAGAGGGAGCCTAAAAGAAAGTTTATCACTTGGAAGAAACTTGGAAATTCCTAAGCCAAGAGGGAGCTTAGTTACATTCCTTCCATAGAAATGAGTACATTCCATTATTTGAATATATATTTCCTCCCTAATTAAGAGGTAGAGATAGACACAGTATTCTGGTCTTCACCTCAAAAGGCAGAATGGAGGATTGGGCAATCATCTCGCATCTAATACTCTTCAAGGATGAAATAGGGCATCAAAGATAAGATTTGTAATGCACCGATATTCTTTAACGATGGTCTATCCAAGATAAAAATAGTCCAAACAAGGTCATACTCTGTGAAAACCTGAGTGGAGTATGTACCTTGAGAAAAAATGATTTTGGTGTCTATGAATAATTGGTCTTGTCAACATTATGGTTTGATCATGTGGACAGATTTTTTATTCAAGACATACCTATGTGATAATGTTGGTTGATATGATGCTAGACATATGGGTTACCAATCAGATTCTTCTTATGACAAATTCTTCAGATTGAGAATGACCAAGTACCATTATGAGTACCTCCCTAGTTAAGAGGGAGTGTTGAAAAGTGTAACTAGGTTTGGTCTTCACAATGACATGTAATTGTGAATTTTTTAAATCATGTAATGAAGAAAATAAAGTTATTTTTGTAAGACTTGCTTCATGGGTTTCATGAGTAAGTGATTTTATTTTAGATGGATCCCATTGAGAGACTTAGGATTGGTAATTAAATCTCAAAGGGTCTATGTCATGTATGGAGAAACCTTCTTAGGGATATAATAATCTATTTGAGTCTATAATATGTCTAGAAAGTCGTCCTTTGACAAGCACTAGTCTTGATCTTGAATTTGGCTTCAAAACAATGAAAAATTCATGTCGTCTCCCCATGTAAAGCCACACCCCTTCAGATGGACATGTTGGTTTATTTATAGGATGAAATACTATATATATAAGTGTAGGATCTTCATATTTCGAACAGAGAAATCCAAAAATATCCCTGAGATTTTCAAATGGAAATGGCAGTGAGAAATTAAGAAGTCTCTTTATGGTTTCGTAAGGGTAGTGGCACGGAAGATAACTTTGTAACTCTGTTACAATCATCAAGTAAGTGTGAATCTATGTTTTTGGGTGGATAGATATAACAAGAAGGTACAGTGAATAGTTAGGGAAAATCATAGTCAAAGGATTTTGGATCCCTCTTTATTTTAGGAAGATGAGCACTATGACTAGTACATATCTACCTAATCCACAATTTGGATGAAATGTAGAAGGTTGTCTTAGTAAAAGGGATTCAGTCAAGTGTAAAAGAAGACAGAAGATAAGCTCGGCATATCCCTGTCTCAGTGGCACATCAAGTGTAGAAAGACAGTATTGATGATGAAATAGCTTGTCACAAACACAGTTTGTTGATGATAGTACTATTTTGAGTTTCCATCTTAGAGAGAATGACTCGATGAAGGAATTAGTGAAGTCAATAGAGAAATGAATATCTTGATATCAAAGGAAGTGATGAAGATCTCGGTGATGGCAAGATCGAAATGAAAGAAGAATGATTGTAAAGAGGAATTGTGTGTTGATCTTAGAGAGGCTACTAGGTCAACGGTCTTGGTCTTGGTATTCGTTAATTGGATTCTCTATAGCAAGAATTTGTGTGGGATTTCCTCTCAAATAGTAAGAGGTTTTGGACTTGGTTGAAAGCCTAGATTATGTGTCTCTTGTATATTTATCTTCATGCATTGATAACTATTTGTTGAAGAAGAACAATAATAATCTAAGTAAAAAAGGTCATAATCTAAAGAAGTAAAGTATTCACAAGAGGTCACTAATTGAAGAGAAATCACCTAATAATGATGCCCTATATTTTTCAACATGTTATTAGAGCTAAGGTGAAGAATTCAAAGGAAGGGAATCTGATCAAAGAGACACTCAAGGATCGAGTTTCAAGAAAGGCATCTAAGAAAGTCAAAGGTTGTCAAAGCAAAATATCAAGATCTACATTGAAGAAGAAATCTACGATAACAATTTTTTTGGATCCTCTAGTCATCATCAAAATACCACAAAGACCCTCATCAAGCTATCTACAAAATAGGACATCTAAAAATACTTTGAAGGTGAATATCACATTATCTTGAATAAAGTCGAAACCCTAGAAGCATTTGTGATCTTCACACATTCACTACCAAAGAAGGTGAAGTATTTTGAAGACAAATAAGGCTAGAAATCATTGCCATCATCTTCAAAACCTACAAAGCAAGTTCCCTCTCATTGAAACAAGGATCCTCTCCTTGTCCTTAAAGACGATCATGTGAGGAAGTAACAAAACATCCTCATTAATCACCATCATCAAAAGGAGCTGGATCAAAAGGCATTGTCATCATAAACAGAGTAATCGTCTTTATTGAAGAGAGACTTCTTCATTTCAAAGAAGATCATCCAAAAGGAAGAACTAATGCATCTTCTTCAACCATCATCAAACTGATCAAGTTGAAGACTTCATCTTCTCTTGTAAACTAAGTATATTTCATTCTTTAATCAAATTTGGTAAAATGATTTCGTATTTGCAAGGAGATCTATAAGCTGGTTAGGTCATCAGAATTCCTTGCATGGGAAAAGGAGGATAGACATAGTCCTCAAAGAAATTGAAGTCATTGAACACATCAATGAAGAGGTCTCATCTGAATACATGGAAAGGGATACTTACGAAAGGTCCCCTCTTATAGCAATATTGGAGACATAAAAGAGATTTGTATGATAAAATCATAAGACTATTCTCTAAATATGAGATAAAGAAGGTCACACGACTTAGATCTTATCTAAAAAAATTCAAGGGATCAAAGAATGAAGGGATGTCTTCCTAAGATATCAATTGTGAGATCTTGGAGAGATGATAAGAAGATAAGCATGATTGTTCCAAATGAAATAAATGATGAATAAGGTAAAAAAATATCAATGGCGATAATAAATTTACCTCATTCGACAACTTGTGGTTTCTATAAAAGATAGAAGAAGACACATTGACGGAATAATATGTTGAAGGTTAAAGGACTCAAACATTTGCAAGAAGGAAAGGGAGGTTTGGAAAATTTGTTCCTCAGAAAAGAAAGAAGAGCATAGCTAATATTCAATGTTATGGATGTAAAAATTATGGAAATTACAGGAAAGATTGTCCTAAAGAGATAATAACGAAGATGAAGAGAAGACGCCCATATCACCAAAGAAGTGGAGGAAGACGAAAAGAAAAAGTCCAAGAAAAGAGGAAGTAAGAGATCTCTCATATGCCGAGATAGTGTCCCTCACAAAAAGGCCTCGACATAGCTTCTAAATCGTATATTATAGGATATGGCTATAATAAATAATAAGATGCATCATGGCATCATGAAAGCATTAGAAACAAGAGCTCGTGACATTACCATACGAAACATGAAGGATGTCTGAAATTAAGTCCATGGAAGTCAAATATGAAGGATATAGCTCTTGGAAACTGCATTGAAAACTTAAGGAAAGGAAGAAGTCATCCCAAACAATTCTCATCATACATTAAGTCAAGAAGGAAACATCTACTGAATAGGGATTTGAAAGATCCTCAAGGTTCAAATCCCTCAAGATTCTCTGATGAAATCCTCATCGGAGGCTTCGCCGATCTAGAGAGGAAGCAAGTGTTTCATCAGGAACTCCAACTGCTGGAGTTCATGAGATGGTGGTATGATGATATAAGAGATGAACAAGATCAAGGGGTTGAAGATCCTCTCAATCAAGGAAGTTGTTAAAACAAGCCTAGATGACCTAAAGCTAAATGAGGTATATATGCTTGTATTTAATAATATAATTTCATGTCTTGTGGTTGTAGGTAACATGGATCACTACTTCTCTCTTGAGAAGCATGATCAAGGGAAAAGGATCTCCTCCTCTCAAAGGATGCAGGAAGGCATAGTTCACACTAGATGAAAGCAACATAATATGTTGTCATATGAAGTATGAGGTGGTTAACTACACTTAAGGAACTCTTATTGGAAGCTCATGGGAATGGAATGTGTCAAGAAAGTAAGAAAGAGATCATGAGATATGCAACCACAATAAAGGCAATCAACATCCAAAAGACCAAGAAGATTTGACTAGGCAATCTCCTGGAAATATATAAAGATTTTAATGGAATTATGGAAAAGATGGAAGCCCTTGGAAATGGATATGTTTGGGAGATATGTCAACATGTATGCAGGATGTTGATACATATAGGAAGATGTCATGATGAAAGACCATCAGAAAGGTAATTTTGATTTAAGTGTTCATTTCATATTTTTGAACAAATATCTGGATGGGCTTATGCAGGACTGCCAAAGGGAAGAATTGTAGATGACTTCCAAGAGGACCATCTAGAAGGATGTAATATCCTTCCAAAAAATAAGGCATGAAGAAAGAAGCATGACATGAAGCAAGGACAAATGAAGACTGATGGATTAATTTGTGATGAAAGGAATGATGCCATGACCATCTTGTCAGTGAAAGTGTTTGACAGTTTGTGCCCTATGTACAAACCACAATGATGAAGACTCCTTGACAAAGAAATTCATGACATTGAAGGAGGTCTTTTAGAAGCTAATCAAGGAGATACTATAGGTCCCTTATGAAGAGGTAGCATAAAAGAAAGTTCCTTACTTGGAAGAAAATTGGAAATTCCTAAGCCAAGAGGGAGCTTAGGTACATTATGTTACTGGAATATATATGTCCTCCCTAATTGAGAGGGAGAGATAGATACATCATTCTGGACTTCACCTCAAAAGACAAAATGGAGGATTGGGTAATGAATACTCTTTGAGGATGAGATAGGGCATCCAATATATGAGTAGTCATGGACCAATATTCTATGAGGAGTGGCTATCCAAGACAAGAATAGTCCAAATAAGGTTATACTCTGTGAACACCCAGGTGGTGTATGTACCTTAAGAGATAATGATTTTGGTGTTTATGAATCATTGGTCTCTCGAGCATCTGATCATGTGGATAGAGTTGTTAGTCAAGGCCTTGCTATTCCATTAGAAAAATTAGAGAATATACATCACACACTCGAATAATGAATATTCGTATATTTATATATTATATATATATATATATATATATATTATATATTATATATATATATAATATATTTGGTTTAACTAACACCCTAACTAACTACATGCAGTTTATTATAAAAAAAAAAAAAAAATCATTTTCACCCATTAATATAATTTTACATTATTTATTAATATTATATTTATATTTATATTAAGAACAGATAATATTAATATTATAATTAAAATATAAAACCTAATTCTAATCTGGTTCATAAACATCAATTATCCCATACCAATTAAAATATCAAAATATGAAATATCAACGAGCAATTATCCCAAACATGTAATACCAAAGCGTCCCATAGAAAGATCAATTTCTCCTAGTCTCTGATAGTAAGGATATCAAATTATGGAGGAGCTAGTCTCCCCAACGTACTTACTCATTTGTAGCAAGATAACCCTAAAATTTTCACTGGTGATGATCTCTGTTTGAATCACTGACAATATTAATCCAATAGAAATTTCTGACAAAAACATTTGTGGTAAATTATAAAGCTAGCAATATTTCATAATTATTTTTTTTATAATTAAAAATATAATTAGAAAAATGAAAACATGTATATATTTTTATATTAAAATTATATCATAATTAATATTAAACTAAAAATATTTCTATTTTTAATTATTCATAATTTAAAAATTTTAAATTCTTCAAACCCAGTTCCAATTCCAATATTAACCGCACCTTCCCCTTAACCATGAAAAGAAGCAGGTGGAAAAGATAATCAAGGGCATCCAACATGACGACAGTCAAGAAAACAGTGAAGGGAGAAGAGCGACTGCTCGTTCACTCATGACGATCAGTAAATCGTCATCATAATAAATACCACTTCAAACACGCTTGCCTTGATACTCGATAGACGTTCTGTTATTATAATGTTTAACAGAAATATGAAGTAGATTAGGTTTTCGGGTTTTCAGCCAAGTTTGCCATGTATCGAGGAAAGAGTATAATCATGTCTCAATTAAAATTTGATTTTTGAGTTTGCCAAACCCCTATAGTTTATAGAGCATATTTTCATTTTGAACCCTCTTTGCAGGTTGATGTTCTAAGGGCCCCGATAATAGATTTTTTCTTCCTACAAATGCATTCATCACTAAGTCATGTTTGAGCTTTTGAGAGGAAATATTCTTTCCCACGAACTAAGGTTTTATGTGAGAATGAAAGAAACATGTCTCATATTTCCACACAGGCACTAGAGGATGAGTTGGAAGTTGTAATAGAGTATGATGGGTGGGAGGAGGAGGAGAGTGAACACAAAAAGTATCTAGGATGAGGAGGATTAGACTGGGCAAGGAGAGGGTCACATAGGCATGTGGTAGGTGGAGGAGGAGGGAATCGATTGGGGTGACTTAAGGATGACAAAATAGAGAGGGGGGATGATTTAAGAGGTTGAAGGGTGGGGGGGGGTGTGGGGACATTAAAAAAATAGTGGAAGCCTTGGATGGGGAAGCGCTTTCCAATACCTTAGTATTTTTTACAGAGAAAGGAGCACAAGAAAGAAGACATGATAGATTTGTGATCGTACCTAGTAGTGGAGGCTTAATGGCTAATGAAATAGCTAATGTTGAGACCATCACAGATGGAGCATAAGAAAGAAGAGAGGATAGATTTGTGATCATACCTAGTAGTGGAGGCTTAATGGCTAATGAAATAGCTAATGTTGAGACCATCATAGATGGTGAAGGAGCTTCTTCATAGAGTAACTTAAGAAGTTCTTGTAGTATAGGAAGTGGGTCTAGACCTAGAGAAGAGGGTATCATGGATGGATGAAAATCTTTGTTCTGCTCTAAGAGATGGTTCAAATATATAGGTAGGTGTTTAAGGAAGGGTTATGAGTGGGGAATATTAGATGTCGAGATGGATTTCTTGGAAGGAGAGAGGCGAAAGTGGCTTCAGTCCATCTGTGAAACATAGTCGTGGACATTATTTTACTAGCAAATCTTCCTACAACAGCTTTCTCCTCCACTTTTTGTAGGTCGTTTAGCTTGATGTCCTCCATAATAGTCAAATTGGCCTCCCCTTCGTTCCTCTTGATACACTTCCAATAAACCCCACCTTCGAAAATGTAGGAGAATTGGAATGTGAGGAGAGGGGTTCGAAAATAGAATAAAATGATCGATGGAAAATGGGGGTGGAGGGACCAGAATTAGAGGAATATGGTAAGAACGGTGCAAATGAAGTAAAAGAGTTTGATGATTTTTAATGATATGGAGAATTGTGCAAGGGGGGTTTGTAAGTAGTGGAAAAAACATAATTCTCATATACATGAGAAATCGATTTACATGGAAGGGAAGCCTATACCTTAGGGAGGCCCACCAAATAATGCCATCAACCTCATGCTCTATCACTATCATAGCATGGCATGTCAGACACAATGCAGAGGCCCAAAGTATGAGAACACGAATATTTCCAAATTTGAACACCTGTCATTGGATCATATGAAAAATAAAATTCCTCCTCATGATCTTACATGATGGCACATTGGAATCATCATTAGTCAGAATAGAAAGGTTCACAGTCACCATTCGTGTGATGGAAAGGAGATCAAGGTAGGAGAAGGTGCCAAAACCCATATTTGGACAGGGTTTTCACAGAAGCCTTAGACAAAGAAACCCCATCACATCATCTTTGTATGACCCTTCAAACCTCAAATGGTTGATAAATAATAATAAACATGACATTTACTTTATGCATATCTTATATATTATCAAATATTTAAAAGATCA
>APFE031050654.1:0-51392 GCA_000404065.3 Pinus taeda
TTTTCTTGCTGTAAAAAGACATTTTTCAGAAATAAAGAAGAGCTCTCAAACTGGTTTTCCCCAAGAGTTGTAGGGGGTTTTTCCAGGGTCACGTTGACCCAAAATATCAGTGTTTTAATGTGTTTTAATGGCTGTTTATTACTGCTGATTTTTATTTCTGCAATTTCCAGCATTCTGTAAATTTTCCAGAATTTGTGTTTTCAGCAAAATTTATTTTTCCAGCTTATTGAATGTATGGTTATGGGAAAGGGCATTTAACTACATGGGAGAAATAAGGAGAAACTGAAAACCGGGGTGGGAAAACAGAAATTTTAACATCTAATTTTGGTGTTATATGTGGATGACCTTCTTCTAACAGGTTCATCCAGGCTCATCAAAGATTGCAAGGAAAACCTAGCTACAGAATTGGACAAGGGAGATATGCAACAGAAATTTTGAAAAGGTTCAAAATGCAGGACTATAAACCTATGGCTACTCCAATGATTACCAACTGAAAGAAGATTGATGCATCTGAAGATAAAAAAGTCGATCCCACCTTGTACAAGCAACTCATAAGGTCCTCGATGTATCTGGTCAATACCAGTCCAGACATTTGTTACGCTATCAACACCCTCAGTCAGTTCATGGTGAAACCGAAGAGGGCGCATTGGGCAGTAGCCAAGCATGTTCTTAGATATATATGAGGAAGAGTCGAGCACAGACTAATGTACACCCGAGACAATGACATCACGCTGAGTGGGTTCACTGATGCAGATTGGGCTGGAAGTTCAGTAGATCAGAAAAGTATCACTGGGTACTATTTCAACATTGGATCAAGAATAACCTCCTGGTCTAGTAGGAAACATAAATCCGCAACTCTGAGCTCAGCTGAAGATGAATATATGACAACTAGCACAACATCGTGTGAAGCCATATGGCTTAGGAAGTTGCTTGTGAATCTATTTAGAAGGATGGAAGCGACCAATATTTTGTGTGATTATCAGAGTTGCATCAAGCTCTCTGAGAATCCAATCTTTCATGATCGATCAAAGCACATTGACATCAAGTGTCACTTTATCAGAGACTATGTCCAATGATGGGCAGTACAGTTACAATACACTCTGACAAAACAGGAGGCAGACATTCTCACAAGGCTCTAGGAAGAACAAAGTTTGTTTATTTCAGGGAGAAGATCAGGATGATTGAGAATTTGTTTCAGTAGTAGAAGTGGATAGTATAGGGAGTTGCAGTGCAACAGTTAGCAATGGCAATGCTATGGGCAGCATGATGCAACATATTAAGAGGGAGTTGCAGTACAGATGTAGCAATGACAGTGGCAGTGTCATGGGCAGCAGTACCGGTTGTAGCAGTGCAGTAGATGAGAGGCAGCAGGTCGAGCATCAACAACGCAAAGGGTCAATATCGTGGATTAGTGTGATACTTTTGTTGGGAAGTATTGTTAGAGCACATACCTCGCTAAGAGGAAGTGTTGATTTTGGGTAGTATCGAATGTGCTCTAGCTCTAAAATTTTGTGGAGGGGCTAGAACACATGAGATCTCCAAGACCCAGAAATCGTTTGGAGAAATTCCACCCAGATTGTATTTTATTAAAATAATTAATATTTTTAATGGAGTTCCTAAGTCTAAACTTAGGAAAATAAAAATATTAATGGGTATTAATGAAAGTATGGGTGAAAAGCTTCTAAGAGACGAAGATCAAGTCTAATTTAATCTTAGCCGTTGATTAGGGACTTAATCTCGGTTGTTGATTCATCAACAGGAAAAGTATAAAAGAAGACTTGAGAGTCATTTGGAGACACACCGGGCAAATACTCAATAACCCAAGGGAAATCGATTCTCAAGAAGGAGTTCGATTTCAGAGGGAGAGTTGCAGGGTGAAGGAAGAGGAGGGCATCAACATCAGTCAGAGACTGAGGAGGAGGTGACGCATAGCATCAGAGAGACAACGCAGAGGGAAGATCAAAGAGAGCGCAACAAGGGACGCAGTCCTCACGCAGGCCTCACGCAGAAGTGACGCAGAGGTGACGCAATGAAGGCTGGAGGGTCTCCAGGGTGTCAAAATTTCTCCAGAGCAAGGAGGAAAATTGTCTCAGGTGTTTCTCTCAGAGGTGTCTCTATATTCTGTAAAATCATTCCTTATAAAGAGATTGTTGCTGGAGAATAATATATAAACCCTCATCTGCTGCACCGATTTTCCCGCATTGGGTTTTTCAGGGGATTATTGTCCAAAAATAATTGTGTTAATGTGATTGATTCTTGTGCTTGTGTATATCACTGTTCTTTTCTCTATGCTATTATGTGACAACTACAGTAGAATTTATTTTGATGTTTACTGAAAGGTTTTGTAAATTAGTGAAAAATAAGTAGGAGAAATAAATCAGTTACTGCAGTAGAATTTCGTGTTAGAAATTTTCACACATTATTGATGCACGTTGGGATAGGCAATTGCATTCGCCCTTACCTGCTGCAAGGTACTTCTTAAATCAATAATATTTTTATGATAAGAGCAAATTTAATGAGGATGGGGAGGTTGGCAGGGGACTTATGACATGCATGGAAAGGTGCTTCCCTGATCCAGAATTTCAAAGTCGTGCCTTTTCCAACTACATGATTATAGGGTGCCAGCGAAATTATTTGCTTATACCAGTGCTATACGAGAAAGGTCAAAGATGTTGCCAGGTACCCTTAGAGGCTTGAAGGCTCCATCAATTCATTAAGTTTGTTTAAACTTTATTTTGTATGTTAAATGTTTTATTAAATTTTGTTGACTTTTTAAGTTTTTACTATTTAGTATTTAATACGTCTACTCACGAACCCTTGCCACTTGCTAGGTCTTTGGTGGCAAAACTTTGGTAGTGATACGCCAAATTTGAAGAGATTCGCCATTTGAATCTTAAACCCAGTGTTTTCAAAACCGTTTTTAAAAACCGGTTACCGGTCTAACCGGCCGGTTAGCAAGGCCGTCGGTCTAAACCGGCCAAAAAACCCGGTTGGGAAGGCCATTTCGCCAGTTTTTTTTCCCTAACCGGTGAAAACCGGCCGGTTTTAGGCACGCCCACCATAAAGTTAAAAAATCATATTTTTCACTATGTTTCAGGGGTTTGGGGGGGAAATTAAGGGTGTTTCAACCCTAACAATGTTGGCAATTAATGGTAACGTTAAATTCTTAAAGTAAAAGTGACATTTCCTTTAATTTTCATTTTCATCCTTTTACTTAAATTTTTAACATTACCATGAAATGACTCAGGATGTTTGAGAGTGGTTTCGACCTCGTTGGATTTCATATGGAGAAACTAGAATTTTAGATTTCACTCAAAATTCAGCAGACTTAATGGTTTTCAGGATTTCATGGTTTGGGGAACAATAAATGCAATCAAAGCTCCAAATGATGAGCAAAACTCCTGATCTAGATCCCATTGTGTTGGACGATATTGATCCAACATCAGAATGGGTGGAGGAGAAGAACCTGTGTTTGAGGCTGATTTTGATATCGACATGGCTTTAGCGGGGGATGATGCAGATTATGTGGTGGCATCAAAACTAGGATCAGTAGCGGCATCAAGGAAGGCAAAGAACCAATGGAAGGCACTAGTCATGCAGGTCAACAAACTCGTGCTTCCATTAGGTCCACTTCTATTGTCATTGGTGGCATTGATTCTGAGGTGCAGATCAGGCTGAGGCATCCTCAGACTCTGAACCAGATGATGTCTATGTAGCTCTTGATGATGATCCTATGTCTAGAATGGTGAGACTTGATGATTGATCTGTGTACACTGTGACTTGTATAGGCCAAGGCCCATAGCTTGAGCAATGGTTTTGCACTGATAGGCATTTAGAGCCTCATTTCTTTGTATTTTTGCTATTTTATCGATGTATGTATTGTACTTGGTGCCATTGTGATATATTCACCTACAAGGTATATAAATGACAAACTTTGATATTTGTCTCTATTGGCTTGGAATCATGGTTTTACATCTTAAAAATAGTTTTGTTTCATTAAAAATTAATTATTTAATGTATTTTTTTAAAACCGGTTCGTTTAGACCAAACCAGTCCCGGTTAGACCGGTTCCAGTCGGTAAACTGGTTCATTAGGTGGACCGGTCCGATCACCGGTTCCGGTCTTAAAAACATTGCTTAAACCAAGTATGCAGTGCTTCAGGTTGTGAGCGCAATTGGAGCATGTTTGAGAAAATACATTCTAAGAAGCGCAACCGATTGACACAAAAGCGCTTAAATGACCTTGTATTTGTCCATTACAATCTACGACTTCGCAACAAGAAAATACCAGTGCTATACGAGAAAGGTCAAAGATGTTGCCAAGTACCCTTAGAGGCTTGAAGGCTTCATCAATTCATTAAGTTTGTTTAAACTTTATTTTGTATGTTAAATGTTTTATTAAATATTGTTGTCTTTTTAAGTTTTTACTATTTAGTATTTAGTACGTCTATTCACGAACCCTTGCCACTTGCTAGGTCTTTGGTGGCAAAACTTTGGTAGTGATATGACAGATTTGAAGAGAATCGCCATTCGAATCTTAAACCAAGCATGCAGTGCTTCAGGTTGTGAGTGCAACTGGAGCATGTTTGAGAAAATACATTCTAAGAAGCGCAACCGATTGACACAAAAGCGCTTAAATGACCTTGTATTTGTCCATTACAATCTACGACTTCGTAACAAGAAAATACTAGGTGAGAGCTTGAATTTGAAGGTTTCATAGTCTGATTTGCACTTTAAAGTTTAAACTTTAAAGTTCAAAGTCAAACTTTAATTCACATTTCAATGTCTCATGATAATGATAGGTTTGGATCATTCACCAATAGACCTTGAAGAGATAGATTTGCAAACTACAAACGCAGCAGATTGGGTCCAATTAGAGGAGGCTCCTCTTTTAAGCCTACATGACTTGGAAAACTTTGAGAGTAATGCAAGCAAAGGAGTGGGAGGAATCGCTTCTAGTTCTCACTCTTAAGAGACTTAGACTCTTAGTTATTGACTTTTTTTTTATTAGTATACAGCTTTTTGTAAACTTTTAGAACCAAATGCTTCTAGTTTTATGTAGTCTCCATTAGGAGTCAAGACTCAGTACTTTGGATCATGTTTGGACTCATAACATATATGAGATACTTATTCATTCATGATATTTTGGACATCTATTGATAATGTGCATTGCTTGGACATGGTTTTACTGAATATCAATGAGAAGTTTTTTTTTAATTCAATATATGTGTATATTTTTATTTATTGAATTCACCATTTTTTTTTCGATTTTTTTCCGATCCGATTAAAACTCTTTGCTCTTTTGCCTCGCCGATTTATTGTCGATTCCAAATCTGGTAACATTGATAAAATGTAATAAGTAATGTCTAGGGAAGTTGTATGGGGTATGTGTGCTCAAAATTACACCTCTCACCCTCAACCTTCTACTAAAACACACTTTGAGGGGCAAAAAATAAGTTATAGATCCTCAAAACCCACGTATTATAAGTTTAATGGAAAATGTGGCAATAAATTAGCCTAGCGATTAAATAAATTGGAGAAAATAAATATCCACACATGTTAAATCATGTGGAGATGAGGTGGCAAATCATCAAGGAGTTAAAGAGTGATGTGGACTCCACCATGGACTAAGAATCAAGGAGAAACATGGGATGAAAAGGGAAATCGAATTTCTTGGAGATGGACCACAAGTTCCCAAAGAAAAATCCCACGGATTGTGGAGGATAGCTCAAGTTCCAAGTTGAGTTGAGCATTTGATTGAGATTTGTTTGAGTTTACTTGAGATGAAGGGGACAGTGGTCTCTTACCACTCTACTTCACTCATCCACATGTCCCTCTCTCATCCCAATGAGTTCTCCTCAAAGATTTGCGTGGAGCTCTATTTGAGGAATTCAAATTGCATGGATGGGCATTGGGGTTGTCACCCATTTTCCCTTGGGATTCTCACCATTTTGCCTTGGGATTGTCTCCCACACTCTTATTTATATGAGCTTTGGGATCTCTCTATATATTCTTGTAATGAGTTATTGGGCTTAAGGAGACTCTACTGAATTGTATACTTGCTTTGATAATAATGCAAAAGACTTTGGGGTATCATGGATGGTGTTCTCCTTCTTTCTTGAGCTAATATCTTTCTAGTTTATGTGCTTCAACTTTTATGCAATTTGGATTATATTAGCATGATTTTTACATTCATTGTGGATTAATATGTGCAAGCTATCTTGTATTTTTTTTTATTTAGAGAAATATCCTAACATTGAAAAGTACTCGGCGATTTTAAAAAGAATCTCTAGTTCTTTCATCCATTGTATTTCTTTAATTCCTTTATGAACACTAATATCTCTTTCCAATTTTGTGAAGGATTATTTCAGCATTGGAGAAATCTCAAATAGATCAACTCACTCTCATATTCAAGAATTGACAGACCCATCGGTTTTGCCTCCAAGGACCTAATCCAACAAAAAGCAAAGAGGGGAATTTCATTTTCCTCTACTCTACTAGAACCATATAGAATTCAAATTTCATATTTCTCTCGATCAAATTTAGAGCTTTCAATGATTTTATGAGCTACTAAGAGCGTTATTTTAAACTAGACAACTACATTAGTTGTAATTTATTGTTTCTCTTTTTGTATGGTCTCTCCACTTACTTTCAACTTTGCTTTGCAGCCTCTTGAGCAAAAATACAAGTCCATTTTGGCAGCAAGTTTGAGGGAGGATCCTGTTGAGAAATCTAGGCCATCATGAATTAGGTGATTTCTCTTAATTAGTAACTGCTTGTGAGTGCCTTTTAGTTCATTAGATTAGGATCTTCTTGTTGCTTAAGTTATTAGTGTTCTTCTTCATCAAACAGTTACCAATGTATGAACATAAATTGACAAGAGACACAAAATGTAGGCTATCATCCAAGGCCAAAACCTCTCACTCTTTAAGAGGAAAACTCGCACAAATTCTTCTTATAGAGATTCCAATTCACGAATACCAAGACCAAGACCCTTGACCTATTAGCCACTCCAAGACCAAGACACTAGTTCTCTTGACTGTCTTCTCCTCTTCTTGACTCCTCTTCCTCTTCGACGTTCATAGCATCAAGACATTTGTCACCACCGAGATCTTCTCACTGTCTTCATATCAAGATCTCCTTTCATTGAGGCCTCCTTGTTGTCATCTTACCTCTGTGATGGCATCAACCTCTTTCCCTTGAGATAGTACTAATATCCTTCCTTTAAGGTAGCACCGAGACCTTAAACTGAGGTTTCACCACATTATAATATGTTACGGAGTTGCAGCGCCTTCATAACCATGACATCAAACAGTAATTTGCATCACTGCAGTCTCCTTGTCACTGTGCTTGCTTACCCGAATTCAGAGGGATTCGAATTCCCTTGACTGTAATGACATCTGATTTCTTGACGGTAACTATCCACCCAAATTCAAAGATTCAAACTACTTATTGATTGTACTAGAGATCCGAACTTATCACTGTTTTGTCCATCCGAAAATCTTAGAGGTATATGCGAATTTTTTACTGTGGAAATGTGAAGTGCCTTCACACATATATATAGTTGTTTGTCTATCAATATAAGCCAACATGAGTATGTGAATAGGTGTGTCTTCAAAATGGGAAGTTGACATGAGTTAATGCTTCATCTTAAGGCCGACATCAACAGGAGGGCTAGTGCTTGTCGTTGGAGGACTTCTAGACATTTTCGTAGACTCATATACAATTGTCATATCCCCAAGAAGAGTTCTTCATACATGACTTTGACTTTTTGACTTTAATGACAAATCCTAAGGCTCTCAATGGGAGCCATAAATAAAATCTCTTGCTCATGAAACCCATGAAGCAAGGCATTACAAAATAATTTTATTTTCTTCTTTACATCATTTACAAAAGTCACAATTACACGTCATTATGAAGACCGAACCTAGGTACTGTGAAAAATCGGTTACCCGATTCCTACTGCAGCAACTAGTGTTAATTCGATTAATCAATTTACTTGTGTGCTACGGCAATATCGAATTAAATACATCACAACCTACACAAATAAAAACTACAGAAACTAAATACGGCACAGGAGAGAAATAAACATCACACACATCTACACAGTTATTTTTGGACAAAAGTCCCCGAAAAAACCCAATGCAGGAAAACTGGTGCAGCAGTAATTTGAAGTACAATTTTTTGGATGCCCAACTGGCTATCCGATACAAAGAGAAACTAGCCAAAATGAAATAGTGAGATGATCTCACCCTGTCACTGGAAAATCTGGCTCTGATCTGCTAGAAGTCAGCCTTTGTGTCCCTTCTGCGTCAGCCTCTGCACAAAATTGCGCCAACCCCATGCAATCTCTGTGTCACCTCTGTTGGGGACTGCGTTGCTCTTCCTTTTGACCCTCTGCTGGCTAGAAACTTTACCTCTCAGTCTCACACCCCGGTTCCCAGCTTCTGAAACTCAATTTCCTCAGCAGGAATTTGATCTCCCATCAAGCTCTGCGTTGCCACTGTGTCAGCTCTGCGTGGCCCATTGACAGACGCTTAGACATTGTTCTGCCCTCTCTGCCTGGTACTCTTCGGCCCAGGAAAGCTCCCCACTGGATACTATCCTTACCCTTCACTGCAAAAGATCACTTCGAGTTTCTCTCCCAAAAACTGTTGTGCTTTAGAAATTTGATCTTCTAATCTCCACTCGATGTATCTTCCAAATGCCCCTCAAGCCTCTTATTATAACCTTTCTGTTGAGAACCAACGGCCCAGATTAGATCCTAAATAATGGCTCAAATCATTTTGGCTTGATCCTCGTCTTCTTATAGAAGTTTCATCCACAATTAGATTAATACCCTTTAATTATTTTAATTTCCTAAGTTTAGACTTAGGCACCCATTAAGAATAATTAATTATTTTAATAAAACTGTCATGGGCGGAATTTCCCAAAACAATTTCGCAGTATCGTGGAATACATGTGTCCAAGCCTACGTACAAATTTTGAGGCTTAGAGCACATCCAATGCTACCAGAAATCGACAGTTACTCTTTTCAACACTCCCCCTTAACTAGGAAGGTATTCATAAGGGTACTTGATCATTCTCAATCTAAAGAATTTCTCATAAGAAGAGTCGGATTGGTAACCCATCTGTATAGCATCATATCGACCAACATTGTTACATAGCAAGGCCTTGACTAACTGCTATATCCATATGATCAGAGCACAATGCTGGCGAGACCAATGATTCATAGACACCATAATCATTGTCTCTCAAGGTACATAATCCACCCGGGTGTTCACAAAATATGACCTACTTTGGACTATTCTTATCTTGGTAGCCAGTCCTCAAATAATATCGGTCCACTATGACTTCTCTTATCTTGGATGCCCTATCTCATCCTCAAAGAGCATTGGATGCTAGATGTTTACCCAATCCTCCATTTTGTCCTCCCAGGTGAAGACCAGAATGACATGTCTATCTCTCCCTCCCAATTAGGAGGACATATCAATTTTCAGGCTCCCTCTTAATTAGGGATCTACAGCAACTCCTCAACCAGCTGCTTGAAGATCTCCTTCCTTCAATGTCACAAATTTCTTTGTCAAGGAGTCTTCATCTTTTGGGGCTTCTTCATAAGGCACATACCATCCATCACTTTCATCCAGGGGTCAATCATGTCATTATTCCTTTCATCAGAAAGTGATTCATTAGTCTTCATCTAGGCTTGCTTCATGTCATGTTGCCTTCTTCATTCCATATTTTACGGAAGAATTTTACATCTTGGAAGACATCCACAGTTCTTCCCTTAGCAAACTTGCATAAACCCATCCAGATATTTGTTCAAAAATAAGAAATGAACATTTAAATCAAAACTACCTTTGTGATGGTCTTTCATCATGACATCTTCCAGTGTGCAGGAGCATCCTGCATACATGTTGACATATCTCCCAATTATATCCGTTGTCAATGGTCTCCATCTTTTCCAAACTTTCATCAGAGTCTTCATATCTTTCCGGGAGATTTCCTAGTCAAATCTTCTTGGTCTTCCAAATGTTGATTGCCTTTACCATGGTTGCATATCTCACGATCTCTTCCTTCCTTTCTTCACAAATTTCATTTCATTCCCAGGAGTTTCCAATCAGAGTTCATCAATTGTAGTCAACCACCTCATACTTCATATGAGGGCATATTAGGTTGATTTCATCTAGTGTGACTCATGCCTTCCCAGAATCCTTTCATAAGAGGAGATTCCTTTCCTTTGATCAAGCTTCTCAAGACAGAGCAGTGATCCATGTTACCTGCAACCATATAACATGACTTTATAGTATTGAATACAAGCATACATACTTCATTTACCTTTAGGTCATCTAGGCTTCTCTCAGCAACTTCCTTGATCGAAAAGAACTTCAACTCCTTGATCTACTTCATCTCTTATGTCATCATACCATCATCCATGAATTCCACAAGTTGGAGTTCCTAATGAAACACTTGCTTCCTCTCCAGATCAGATAATCTTGAGGATCTTGCATATCCCTATCCAGCAGATGTTTCCTTTTGACTTGATGTATGACGAGACTTGTCCTAGATGACTTCTTCCCTTCCTTAAGTTTTCAATGAGGTTTCCAAGAGCTATAACCTTCACAGTTGACTGCCATATATTTTGTTCTAGCTATCCTGTCACAAGCTCTTGCTTCTAATGCTTTTCCTCTTTCATCTTCCTCCACTTCTTCAGTGAAGTGGACTTCTTCTCTATCTTCCTTGTTATTGCCCTTCTTGAGCTTGGGACAATCTTTCCTGTAATGCTCATAGCATCGAGTCTTAGCTATGTTCTTCTTTCCTTTTGACAAATGTCTGAATACTTTTTTCCCTCAACCTATCTTCTTCTATCTTGCATAGAAATCACAAGTTGTTTGAAAGGAATAGCTTTCTTATCCTCACAGACATTTGTTACCTTGTTCATCAAATAATGTATTTAGAGCAATGAAGATTATCTCATCCCAGATCTTGCAATTTAGATCTTGTGAAGATAATCCTTTATTCTTTGATACCTTCAATTTGTGTAGATTAGATCTAAGTGATATGACCTTCTTTATCGCATCTTTAGAGAATAGTTTTACCAGCTTATCATATATCTCTTTGATATCTCGAATCCTGCCATATAGGGAATGAGGGGACCTTTGACTGATTTCATAAGAATCTCTTGAGCCTTTTGATCCCTTTTCATGTATTCAAATGATGCTTGACCTTCGAATGGTGTGGAGATTTTTCCATTGAAATGACTTCACTTTCTTCAAGGACCATGTCTATCCTCCTTTTCCATGCAAGAAAGTTCGATGACCCAACAAGCTTATAGATCTCCTTGCAGAACAAAGTCATTTTTATCAGATTTAGATTATAGAATAAAAGATACTTACTTGGTTAAGTGAAGATGAAATCTTCAGCTTGATTCCTTTGTTGATGATGATCGATGAAGATGACTTGATGCTTCTCGGATAATCCTTTTTAAGGATAAGGAGGTCCTTGCTTCAATGAGGGGAGACTGCATCCCTTTGGATGATCTTCTTCCAAATGAAATCCTTGCTCCAATAAAGAGAAGATTGCCCTTTTTATGACAACACCTTTTGATCTAGCCTTTTATGGATGAACAAATGAACAGCCTTCAAGATACTTCAACTTCCTTGGTGGTGAATGAGTGCAGATCAGAAATGCTTCTAGGGTTTCGACTTTCTCCAAGATGATGTGATATTTGTCCTTAAAATACTTCTCTTGGATGTCTATACTTTGCACTACCTTGCTTTGTAGATCTCTTCAACTTGATGAGGGTCTCTATGGTCTTTTGATGATGACTATGGGATCCTACACTTATGCTAGTGTAGACTTCTGGTTGCCTTGATTTGTAGATTTATTTGCCTTGATTTGTAGATTTATTTGCCTTGAGTAGAAATAAGGCTTTGACCTTGATTATTTTGATTGATGATACCAAGACTTCTTCTGATGTAGACCTCCTTCTTTGATCTAGGGTTTGATTCTTCGATGTAGATCTTTGAACTTTCGCTTTGATATCCTTCAACTTGTTTTGATGCCATTCTTGACACTCAATCCTTGAGTGTTTCTTTGATTACATGCCCCTTTCTTGGCTTTGACACCTTACCTCTGACACCATCTTGAGAAATCTAGGGCATCATGAATTAGGTGATTTCTCTTAATTATTAACTGCTTGTGAATGCCTTTTAGCTCATTAGATTAGGATCTTCTTGTTGCTTAAGTTATTAGTGTTCTTCTTCCTCAAACAGCTACCAATGCATGAACATAAATAGACAAGAGACACAGAATGTAGGCTATTAGCTAGGGCCAAAACCTCTCACTCTTAGACAAGAAAACCCGCACAAATTCTTCTTCAAGGGATTCCAATTGATGAATACCAAGACCAAGACCCTTGACCAAAACACTAATTCTCTTGATTGTCTTCACTTCTTCTTGACTCCTCTTCCTCTTCGACCTTCTTAGCATCGAGACATTTGTCACCACCGAGATCTCCTCACTGTCTTCATATCAAGATCTCCTTTTTGTGAGACCTCCTTGCTGTCATCTTACTTCTGTGATGACATCGACCTCTTTCCCTTGAAATAGTATTGATATCCTTCCTTTAAGGTAGCACTGATACCTTAAATTGAGGCTTCGCCGAATCACTATAATATGTTAGTAAGTTGAATATCCTTCATAACCATGACACTAAATTGTACTTCGCATCACTGTAATCTACTTATCACTGTGCTTGCTTACCCGAATTCAGAGGGATCTGAATTCCCTTGACTGTAATGACATCTGAATTTCTTGACTGTAACTATCCACCCAAATTCAGGGATCCAAACTACTTCTTGACTGTACTAGAGATTTGAACTTATCACTGTTCTGTCCATCCAAAAATCTCAGAGGTATATGTGAATTTCTGACTGTGGAAATGCTAAGTGCATTCACGCCTATATATAGTTGTTTGCCTATCAATATAAGCCAACATGAGTATGTGAATAGGTGTGTCATCAAAATGGAAGTCGACATGAGTTTATGCTTCATCTTAAGGCCGACATCAAGAGGAGGACTAGTGCTTGTCGTTGGAGGGCTTCTAGACATTTTCATAGACTCATATACAATTGTCATATCCCCTAGAAGGGTTCTTCATACATGACATTGACTCTTTGACTTTCATGACAAATCCTAAGGCTCTCAATGGGAGCCATCTAAATAAAATCTCTTGCTTATGAAACTCATGAAGCAAGGAATTACAATAACAAATTTATTTCTTCTTTACATCATTTACAAAAGTCACAATTACATGTCATTATGAAGACCAAACCTAGTTACTCTTTTCAACAGATCCCTCTAAAACTACTAACACATCTTCTGTAGGACCTCTTGTGTTCTTTTGGGCAACTTTCCAACAAGGTCGTGAGCTGTTTCGGACTCCTCTTTGACTAAGTTGAGTTCTCTTTTAGGGGAATACCTCTCTCTCTAGGTCGTGGGCTTTAAGGAGGCTTAACCTCTATTGTCCCATGCTAATTCCTCTTCTTTCCAAAATATGATTTTTGTATGCAAAGCAAGCCTCTTAATTTTCAGAATTGAAAGGCCTTTCATGGGCCTCATTTGTATCAATTGTCCATCAAGGAAAGTCAATGGTCAAAAGCTTTCATTGTAAAGACTTCCTTGGGCTTGTTTCAGGCCTTTAGGGGCTCTCATCTCCTTGTAACCAGACTAATAAAAAGGCTGATTTCTTTTGTGGGGGCTTGGGAATTTTTCCCATGGTATCCCTTCTCAGTTCTCTCCATTTAGAGGGAGAAACTTGGTTTGTGGATTGACTAATCTTTTAGATTGTTGCTCTAATTTTATTTCATTACTAATTTCATTTCATGCATGATTAACATAGCATTTATGCTCTTCCTATTCTAGCACATGCTTGATGTTACTTTACATTGTGTTATTTCCATTTAAATACTTGTGCAATTCACTCAAAATACTAGCAAGTTTTACTTTGAGCAAGTAAGCATTTTATTTTGGAAAATTTAAACTATTTCATTTTGCTTTACAAGTTCATGAGTCTTGCTTCACAAGTTCATGAGTCTTGCTTCAATATCTTTGTCATTCATGTTCATATGGTACTTTGGTCATTGATGGTTATTTCTTGAAACATTTTCTCGTGTCATTCTATTTCAAGCAAATTTACTTCATTGCAAGCAACACATCTTGGACCAGTGATTTTACATTTTGACATCAAGATAATTATTTCACATTTTATTTCCCTTGAAAGATAGTGATGACATCTACTTGAATATTTTTCTCCTTACACTTTCTTTGGAAACATTAACATTCACATGCATCTCATTTAGGCATCCTTAGTGTTAATTTGCATATCTAATTAATTTACCTCCAAGCATAAGCTTGGTTGAAAGACTTTTAGGATCCCCTCTCTCTCACCCAAACTTGAGGAACATAGACCATCTTTTGTGATTAACACACCTTGCAGTCATCAGAGCCACAGTCTCTGCAACACCGAAGGCATCAGGTAGTTGGATATTCTAGAGGAAATATCGTTTAGTCTCAGTTGTCTCTTCCTGGGAGTGTCCCTCCACAACTCACATTAGAGACTTGTTTCAAAATAGTTGAGAGAAAGGTTACATCTAGATAGGCATTTAACTTAAAATCTCCAAAATAATTGCATTCCACATTAGATGGATTGCATTTCATGCTAATTTGATCATCTTGAAGCATTTCTAAACTTACTTGCAATTTAATTGGTTTCATGTACTTATTATGATTAATGATCTCATTATCTTATCTTTTGAGTATTTTCTCTAACAAGGGCAACATCTATTCACATTTTGCAAGTAATACTTTTGATGGATCTTTTGGATCTCATTTGCAAGTTATCTTTCTTTCAAAGTAGAATTTTGCAAGTAATGTGGATTTCTATATTGGCACTCTTTACTTGCTAAGTTGTTATCTCATGTATCTTTTTGGGCTCATGATTATTGAATGATATTGTCTTATTAACAAATACATTATTCCATTTATATCTTGCAAGTGATATTTCATCTAACATTGTTCTCTTTTGCAGGATTGCTTGTCATTATATTTTGATTTAAGCAAGTACTTACTATTTATTTTGAGCAATTATTTGTTTAAGCATTGGCCTACAATTGTATATCTTTTGAATAAATCATTTAATGTTGCTCATATATATCTCCTTACATGTTTAAATCATCCAATCAAATTGATTGTGATAAGCTTTCCATTTGTTTCAGTCTCCTAGAAACTCACATTTCATTCACTAACCTTCATTAGGGACCACCCCCCTTAAGCTTTAACTAAGAGAGAGCTTTGACGAAGAGAAATGGGAATAGGTGACAACCCCTTCTCTTAGTTTTCCACCCAGCCACACCTTGTGGGTTGAGGATTTTTTCCACATTAACCAGGTGTGCAAGTGAGGCGGCAAGAGGCCCCAACATTACCCCTCCAGAGATGAACATTAGGCCTTGAGAAACTTCCACCTGATATTACACCTCTTGATGAGCCTCCAGATGTTGAAATGTTGAGCTTGAAAGCTTGGGATTTGGACTATTTGATGATGTGCCTAGATTGACCTAGGACGCCCCCATACTAGCCTTAACCGCATTTGATGGACGATGCTTTGCTCTAAAGCCTAGATGAGGATGGTTATATTGAGATGACCTAGGAGGGCTCGCACATCCCTCTTTGATGCCAATGCTTGCCCTTAGAGGTGCTAGGTCACTCCCACATGCAAGAAAAGGGTGACATAGGTCCTCTTTTGGATGAAATCTTAGTAGAGAAGATGCCTTTTGGAGATTTACACATGCATTTTGGAAATTTCTTAGAGTGAGGAGCACTCTTCCACCTTGGCCTCAATTCCTTGATGCATTATTGCGTATTTTGGAGGATGAAGTTAAGGTGGAGACCATTTTTCTCCTACATCTATGGGTTATTTTTGGCATTTTGTTATGCTTTAAAGTTATTTCACGATTTGTGTGTGGCCTTTAACCCAATTGAACACTCAACTAGACTATTTTAGGACTTTTGCTTGTAAAATTACTGAAACAAGACTTGGTTACCTTCATATAAATACAGGGAAGTCTTATTCACTCATTCATCATCACTCTTCCCTGGTTACTATCATATAAATAATGGGGAGTCTTATTCATTCATTCGTCATCACACTTCTCTCTCTTTTGAAGTGTACAGTAGCTCTTGTCCTCTTTATTACTTGGTCGCAATATGATTCTATGGTGTGAATAGGTCTTCAAGCAGGATTTTCTCATGAGGAATGTTTCTTGGGATTGATTAAAGAGGTTATTGTGGATATTTTGTAAGTTTATTGCCTATCTTCTATATTTTGCATGTTATTAGGGTTTTTACATGTGCCATGGTTAAAATTTCTATATTATCTAGAAATATTGATTCTCTATGCTATGAAAAATTGTTTTCCTTGAATCCTTCAAGAGAACTTCAAGTTGTGCATCTCTTGAATTTAAAATTCTTTTAAGTCCCTGACATCTTCACTTGATTCCATCTATGGTGTCTTCACAAGGGTGATCTCAATGACTTTTCTTCAGTCCAGCGTTGATACCATGTAAATTTTCTATAGGGCCATATTGTTCTTTGCTTTTGATAATTGCATAAACCGACTTTTCATCATTTGCATTTGTAAATTTTTGTAGATGTTCTATGCTAAGAGCAATTTCACTTTTCTCACAGCAATCATACAAGTAGTTAAGCAAAATGCAGATAGAACATATAAGCAGATCTTACAGAAGACAAATCAGAAACAAGAAAAATGTGTGTGTTCGTTTCGGCGGTCAACAGGATGCTTCAACCAGCAAAGTCTTCTTTGGTCAGCCAGCCCAGCATGTGTCACAACAACCCTCCAACCAGTAGATGAGACAACCCAAGTCAATTCTACAAAAGTCAACGTTGTCCTGAAAAGTCAACGCAGGGGCAGCAAGCTAAAAGTCAACGCAGCAGCAAAACGGTCAACCCTTTGACCTCGATTTTTGTGCCAGATAGTACGGCCTTCAAAATCGAACTTTCCACCAATTTTCAGCTTGATTGGACCAAGCGTTGACCAAAGTCAACGCTGGTCAAACTTTCTGCGAAACCCTAGCAGCAGAAAATCGTACTGCAGCTCAACCGTACGGTCTGTCCTCTTCGTCCTTCCCACGTGTGGCTGAAATTCGTCCTTCAGGTAGCTCGTACTCTTTAGAATGAGAGAGGAAGATGTGAGTTGTGATGTGATAAAATTCTCTCCAACTTTTCCTGTATTTATATCCATCAATGAGGGTGTGTGACACATATGTTGGGCATGTGAGCCTACATTACAAAACTGGCTGACCTTGCACATATAATTTATTAAGAATAATAAATTCAAAATATAAGTTCTGCTCATCGGATTAAGACTATTTTTATATGGATTTTACACCTCTCAGAAAGAGGAATCCAACAAAAATATTAGCCTCTTAATCTGAGCATCAAAACATGGAGTTTGGACCTAGTTGTCCAAATTTAACACATATGGCTTAGAAAATTGCTTGTGAACCTATTCAGAAGGAAAATGGAGGCGACCAGGATCATGTGCAATAATTAGAGTTGCATCAAGCTCTCTGAGAATCCAATGTTTCATGATCAGCCAAAGCATATTGATATCTGATGTCACTTTGTCAGAGACTGTGTCCAACAAGGAGTTGTACAGTTGAGCTACACTCCTACAGGAGAACAGGTGGTGGACATCCTCACCAAGGCCCTACTTCAGGGAAAAGATGGGGATCATAAAGAACCCGTTTCAGTAGCAAAAATGGGGGTGATAGCAGCACAGATGTAGAGGGAGTTGCAGTGTGGATGCAGTGTTGGGAGAAAATGACCAGCAGCAGCACAGATGCAGAGGGAGCTGCCATACAGATGCAGCAGTGGCAGTAGCAGAGCCATGGGCAGCAGTACAAGAAGCAGCACTGCACACGATGTTGGGCAGGGAGGCTTGCATCAGCGCTAGAACCGATGCCGGATGATCAGGGTGATACTCAGTGACGAGTATTACTAGAGCACAGTCCTCGCTAAGAGGGAGTGTTGATTTGAGGTAGCATCGAATCTACTCTAGCCACGAAAATTGGTGGAGAGGCTAAAGCACATGAGATCTCCAAGACCCAAAAATGGTTTGGGCAAAATCTAACCAGTTTGGAAGATATTAAAATAATTAATATTTTTAATGGAGTTCCCAATGTCTAAACTTAGTGAAAATAAAATATTAATGTGAATTAACATAAGACTGAGTTAGAATGGTCCAAAAGTCATGGATCAAGCCAGATCTAATCTTGGTCGTTGATTAGGGACTTAATCTCAACCGTTGATGGACCAACGAGAAAAGTATAAGAAGAGGCTTGAGGGTCAGTTGGAAAACACAATGAGGGAGACCAGTCAATTTAATTTTTGGAATGGTGTTAGCTAAGAAATTCGAACTAGTGGTCTAGAGAGTAGCAGGAGGCAGCAAGTACGGAGCAGAGAGTCGGGATCAGCAACAGAAGACTAGCACAGAGGAAGGAGAGGCAGACGCTGAGGCAGTAGGAGACTGCGCAGTCACAAGAGGGTCTACGTGGGTGACGCAGAGAGGCCCAGGGCTGACACAGAAAAGCAGGGGCTGATGCTGGCACTGAGAGAAGTGCTGGAGAATTTTTTTCTCTGTTGGGTAAGCCAGTTTGGCACCCGGTTGTACAGAAGAATTGCTGAATAATAAAATCCTCCCTTGCTACACCGGTTTTCCCACATTGGGTTTTTCCAGGCACTGTTGTCCAAAATATCTGTGTCGATGTGTCGATTCTTGTGCATGTGTTTGTTTATGTGCTATGGTGTGATATCTGCAGTAGAATTTATTTTAATGTTTATTGAAGGAATTTCATAAATAACTTATTGAAAATAAGTAGGCAAAGTAAATCAGATGTTGCAGTGAGAATTTTCACAGTAAGTTGTTGCTCCTCTACTGCCCAGCAATTGAGAAATATTGATTTCCTTGGCAAGAAATCACTGAGGAAGGATTCCCTCACTATGCTTTGCTGCTTCTTTCTTATGACATCTTTTTCAGCCGGGCAAAGCTACCTACTAAAAAATCTACGTCCACCAACTGCTCCTCACGCTAAGGCTCAGTGTTGCTCCCTCTGCCACGGAAAAAATCGAACTGAAAGCTCTTTCTCTCTATCAACTCACTCAGAGAGAGACTACGTCGAATTTTTATCCTCCCGCTAAAACTGTGCAAACCCTCTGGGGTTTCGACTTGTTGCCTCCTACAGCCTTTTGATTTCCCCTTCTACTCAACGATGGGGTTTCTAGTTCTGCTCTTCTTGTCTCCTGTGCACTAGCTTTGATTCCATGTGAAAATTCCTTAAGTCGGAATCCCTACTGCAGCAAACTGATGTTATTTCTCCTACTTGATTAAATCATGCAAGTTATCTGTGTTCTACGGTAAATATCGAAGCAAATACTTCTGAAGCCTTTAATTTACATATATGTGGAAACAAAATACTGGGCAAGAATGAAAAATACAACACATAGGATAGTTATTTTTGGACAAATAGTCTCCTAAAAAACCCAATGCGCAAAACCGGTGCAATAGCTCCAAGGGTTTATTATTACGCAGGAGAAATTTCGAGTACAATTCTAGGATGCTCAACTAGCAATCCGATACAGAGAGAATATTGAACAAAAGACTGGTGAAATGATCTCACCCTGACACTGGAGAATCAATGACTAATCCTGCTACTCTCGAGGCTCTACGTCACCCTCTGCGTGGCCTCTGCACAGAACTGCGTCACTCCTCCTGGGTATTACGCTGCCTCTCCTTTGGATCCTCTACTGGCTGAGGAATCAACTTTTCTGCCTCCCAGACTCACACCCTGGCTTCTAGCAATAGAACTTCAACTCCCCTTAGCAGGAACTCGACTTCCCCTCACAAGTTGTGCTGCCTCAGCGTCAGCACTGCGTAGGCCAGTGTCAGCCTTCCTCTGGACATCTTTATGTCCTCTCTCTGCCTGGTACTCTCCGGAAATTCCTTCTCCCAGATTCTCACTACCCCTCTGTTGCAAAATCTCCTTAATCGATTTTCCTCTTGAGAACTTCTCACTTCAGAAAATCGATTTTCTCAATTTCTCTGTGTATTTTCCAAATGACCCTTAAGCCCCTTCTTATATCTTCTTGTTGGAAAACCAACGGCCTAGATTAAAACATAATCAAAGGCTCAGATCGATTTGACTTGATCCATGGCTTTTTCTAGAACTTTCAACCTTGATTAGATTAATACCCATTAATATTTTAATTTTCCTAAGTTTAGACTTAGGAACACCATTAAAAATATTAATTATTTTAATAAAATCCCTCATGGGTGGAATTTCCCAAAACGCTTTATAGGTTCTTTGGAATATCTATGTCCAAGTCTCTCTACAAAATTTAAGGCTTAGAGCACATCTGATGCTACCCCAAGTCAACAGAATTGAGCAGCAAAACCAGCGACAGAGCACGAGTACAGTGACCAGTATGAGAACGAGTTCAGGTGCGAGTGCTACTAACGCTTCTCAAAGCATAGAGCAACAGATGCAGCAGGAGGATATGGGGTGGATATTCCCAACTCCACTGTTGGCAGGAGGAACCAGGAGGTTCAACACACACTCAAGGATGCTCAAGAGTTTGTGGGGACTCTTAGGATGGGCAGGAGAGAGCGAAGGCAACATAGCATTGGTGAGTCAGTTGGTAGCTAGTGAGCCTTCCAGCTACTAGGAGGCCCCATAGCAACAGCTGTGATGGGATGCTATGGCTAAGGAATATTCTTTGATCATGCAGAACAGTGTTTGGGAGGTTGTACTGAGACCGACAGATAGAGCGGTGGTTGGATCACGTTGGATCTATAAGATCAAGCATGATGCAGATGGCAGCATCGAGAAATACAAAGCTAGGTTCATGGCCAAGGGATTTTCTCGGAAGGAGGGAATAGATTACAAGGATAATTTTTCTCATGTGGCCAAGTAGGCTTCTATACGAGCTGTAATCTCATTAGCAACACAAATGGGATGGATGTCAAGACAGCATTCTTGAATGGTGAACAAGAGGAGGAAGTATACATTGAACAACTAGAGGGCTTTGTGGCACACAATAGAGAGATCCACATGTGTAGGTTGAAGAGAGCTTTGTACGAGCTCAAGTAGGCTCCCAGGGCATGGTATGAGCGCGTCAATAAATACTTGCATGGCATGGGCTTTGTGAAGAGTGAGGTTGACGCAAACCTCACTACTTCGTGACTGGGGGTGATGTACCGATTCTTGTCCTATATGTGGACGACTTGTTCTTGACAGGTTCACTGGACCTCATCAAGGAGTGCAAGAGGGATCTTGCAATAGAGTTTGAGATGAAGGATTCAAGGCTCATGCATTATTTTCTAAGCATGGAGGTATGGCAGACAAATGGCGATATTTTCTTTGGTAAAGGGAAATACTATATCGAGATTCGAGATGGAGAATTTCATAGCCATGTCTACTCCCATGATCACTAATTGGAGGAAGACAAATGCATCCAGAGATAAGGATGTGGACTCTGCCTTGTACAGGTAGTTGATAGGTTCTCTCATGTATTTGGTCAACACCAAGCCAAACATATCCTATGCAGTAAACTCTTTGAGTCAGTTCATGGTGGAGCCGAAGAGAGTGCATTAGACAGCTGTCAAACATGTGCTGAGGTATTTGCGTGGCACAGTTGAGTATGGGATCAGATATGCTCAAGGTGATGTTGTCAATTGGTTGGCTATTCTGATACAAGCTAGGCAGGTAACACAGTGGACTGCAAAATCACTTCAGGGTGTTGCTTTGGCATGGGATCAAGAGTTGTTTCTTGGTACAACAGGAAGCAGAAGTTCGTAGCACTGAGTTCTTCAGAGGCAGAATACATAGCAGCGAGCATGGCTACATGTGAGGCCATATGGCTTCGGAAGCTGCTAGTAGCCTTGTTTGGTGAGAGAATAGAGACAATGGTCATACACTACGACAACCAGAGTTACATCATGTTGTTAGAGAATTCAGTGTTTCACGACAAGTCCAAGCATACAAACATCAGATAGCACTTCATCAGGGATTGTGTGCAACACAAGATTGTCCAACTACAATATGTACCTACATATGAGCAGGTAGCAGGTAATATGACGAAGGCTTTAGGGAAGGCAAGGTTCATCTTCTTCAGAGACAGGTTGGGTGTTATGTAGAACACCTTCCTCGCTAAGAGGGAGTGTTAGTTTGTGTAGTTCGAACAATTGTTCTAATCTCATATTGTGTCTATGAGGCTAGGGAACACATTTGCTCTAATACCTAGAAACGGTTTCGTGAGAAAAAACCTTTATTAGATTTAATATAGTTAATTAATTTCCCTAAGTCTAAATTAGGGAAATGAGCTTAATTAATCAGTGTTAATTGGGGTAAATCGATTTTCCTCTAGAGACTTACAAAAAGTCACTTGATGGGGTCAAGATGGTCTTAGTCATCCACTGTGATTATATCATGGTTGTTGATTCATCAACGAGAGATTATAAGAGGAAATTGAAGGGGATTGGAAAACATATCGAGACACAAAGTTGCAGCGATAGACAAGGCGCAAAGGCAGCACAAGAGCATCAGCAAAGAGATCACCAGTGGTTGGAGACGAGATTACCGAAGAGATTCTTCATAGTGATTTCCAAGGAGAGGAGGAGATCAATTTTTTTGCTAAAAAAGGTCAATTTTCCAACAATGCGAGTTGCCCCAAGCAGGGGTGTGAATTGCCCTAGCAGGCAATGCAAATTGCTCGAAGACGGGCAAATTATGGAGCAATGAGAAATTGCATGAGAGATCGATTTACACAGAAGGATCGATTTTCCAATTGAAGTCAGATTTTCCAATGGGGACCGAGTTGATTTTCCCAGCTAGTGCGAGTTCCAAGGAGGGTTGAGCTAATCTGCCAGGCTGCAAGTGTGAGCTTGATCTAGCTTTAGAGGTGTTGAAGAAAGTGTAACTAGGTTCAGTCTTCATAATGACACATTCCAATGTAAATGATGTAAAATTGTATCTAGCAAAATATATTTGTAAATTTGAGTCATGGGTTCCATGCTCAAAAATGTATTTGTTTTAGTAGCTCTCATTATGAGCTCTAAGCTAGGTAATAGGTTTGTGTCGTTGATGTAAAGGTTTACACTTGAAAATGTACAATGTATGACTCCAAGATCAAGGGCAGAATCATGTGTCAATTCTCCTTCAAAGGCAAGATCAAAAGGTTAGCAAATGACCCCTCCAAACGAGCTCAAAAAGGAAGCAATGTATTTTTCGGTATAAATATATATATTTATATTTATAAATGATCATGTCAGCTTCAAGTCGGTTAAGAGACAGGTTATGTCGGCTCGATAAAGAGCCCTAATACACTATAAATACAAGCCTCTCCTCATTCATTCGAACACGCAATCATCACAAGATCATTCGGTCTACAATTGATGCGAAGGAGACTGTGCTTGGGTGCGAAGAAAAGGAGACAAAGGTAGCCACAGAGAAGTCGATCCATAGCTGCAGCGAAGTCTGTCCATAGCCGCAGGAAGGACCGTCTCGCGTGCAAGGTTGGGGCATCACTTTGTCTGTCCTCAATATCAAAGAAAATGCTCGGTCTTGAGTCCAGTTGAAAGGTATATCTTGACCATTGAAACAAGGGTTTAGGAGGGCTAGAAGAGCCCTAAACCCCTCTCATGTATGAAGGTACGGATCTGGATTAGGGCTGAATTACAGTCCTAAGGTCTCTTGATGATAAAGGCTGGTTCTAGGCCTAAAGAGCTTGGTCATTGGGTTAGAAGATAACTCCAAGCACAGCAAGGAAGAGAAAGACCTTGAAGAGCAAAAGGGTCATTCACATGTGGAAGAAAAGTGTCATCTTCAGGTCTGCAACTAAGATTTCTGGGCCGTCCATTCCAGGAAGCAGATCTCATTGTCTCAAGACAGCATTGAGGAGATTCACTAGGCTAGTGGACCATCTTGAGCAAGTGAAGCTTGAATGAAAACGAAGAAGGAAGGAGGAAGCCAGTCCATCCATTCATGACAGCAGATCTGATCCATGTAACAGCAGACTTGCAGTAGCAGTATGATCTAGCCTTGATCTTGGAGTCACATTGGTAAGAAGAGTCTTGTATTGGTCTTGGAAATTTTGTCAAGTGAAGATATCATAAGAAGAATTACTGTGGGTTTTTCCTCTTAGATTTGGAGAGGTTTTTGCCCAGGCTGCTGCGTATATCATGTGTCACTGTTCTTTTATTTATCATGCATGATAGGTGGTTGATGAAGATAACAATATCTACCATATAAAAGATCTTGTTTAAATAAATCTAAAGGCAAATTTACTTCACAAGCAGTTACAAGATAGAGAAATCATTAACTAATCAAGCCCTTAGTTTTCTCAACAAGAGGGAGGCCAACTTTTTCAGGAGGGACGAATTGCTTCCAGGAGCTCAGCGTGACTTGCAGAAGTGATAAGAAAATTTTTCCAGAGGTTTGCTAATTTACAACAAACAATTATGTAAATTCTCCATCACAGATTTGTTGAAGAATAATAAAATTACTCACTTGCACAACTGGTTTTCCACACATTAGGGTTTTCCCAGGGACATTTGTCTAAAAATATTAGCGTTCATTATTTGTGTGTGTGTGTATAATTTTCTTAGTTCCTTTAGTTTATTATTTTTCTGTGAAGTTGCAGTTGTGTTTTATTCAGTATTTTCCGCAAGTTAATTGCAGAAGACAAATAATCTAAACAAATAGGTGAATAATAACCAGTAATTGTAACAGAATTTGAAATTTTCAGAATGTGTTGGGTCCAGGGAAGTGTAGAAGGGGAGCATTGAAGATCCAAATCAACCAAGAAGATCGAGGACTGATCTAGGGCCTGATCTGTTGGATCAAATCCAAAGCATTGTATATCTGTAATCTTTGATTGGGCAGAATCTGTTTGTTTCATTATGATAGAGATTGGTTAATATGGCATTTGCTTCCGCTAAGAATTTAGATGTGCCTTCATCCAATAGATCTGTAATCTACTAGGTCAAAGAATTTTTGAGTGTTAGATTCGTAGGAAAATTAACATAGGAGCGCCCCCTCACTACTTTCTTCTGAAACCAAGACCAAAGATGCCTATCCCTCTTCATCAGGGAGATATTCAACCACAAATCTCAGTTCTTGCATATCGAGCCTCATCTTGGGATGACCAAGACGATCACCACATATTCTCAGGTTGATCTTGTTGGAAACCTAATCCTTATGGATTATGGTGAATGTATTATTCTCTTGGAATATGTAAACAAGGGTCATAAGCTAGTGTATTGATGTGTACCATACTAATGGGAAAGAGAATGCCACAGACACAAGCCTAGATATACAAAGAATACTTTACTAAGAAAGTAAGCAAATGAATACTGTGGTATTTGATGTGGTATAACATGTTAATGATAAAGATGTGGGTTCAACTAACTTTTCAGTATAAAGACAGGCACAGCAACCAAATGTTGAAAAATTCAGCATACAGAAGAGAAATGGCAGAAATAGACTGTTACTTACCTCGACAGGAGTAGCTAGGACCAAAAGATATTGTATGGCTTCCACAAAAATTCCAGGCTTAGCTTTGGCAAGACCAACAGCACAAATGGGTTGCTCCTCACCACTATACTCTGGGCACTGTCCATCCCTGAACCAAAAGAATCTCATTAGTATGTTCACACTTATTTTATCCATTGTTCATCCTACATTTGTTCATATAGCTTCCATTTTAAACAATATCTTGTCCATTGTTTTTAGCCAGCAGAATGATGCTCAACATCTTCAGCAATTGGCACAAAATGATTTTTGAGGAAGTATTCATTGTTCAATGAGGTCGGAAGGCTGAAGCTATGGATTGAAATTAGATTAGTGCAAAACAAAAATTGGCCTTTACAATAAAGCTTCCATATCCTCATGACGGCATCTCATGTCAAAAAACAGCATTTTTCTTTCCACATTAAATATTATAAAAAGTACCAAACATGTTTTCCATTCCCATTCATTAGTATTCTAGCTATTTGTCCCAGCTCTTGATAAATCTGTGGCTACAGCTTTCAAATTAATTATTAAACTTTTTAAAGATTTTTTTTACTATATGACGTTTCCGCAAATTGCAGGAAATTGTGCTTCTTTTTTCATGAAATGCCTTCCACTCCCATATAAAGGAATTACATATATTCCCAGCAGATATTTCAGTTGTAGCTAGTATAAGGCTTATCTCATCTCAGGCATCATCATAAGATATTATATTCACAGAAAAAGCAAGCATTTCATCAGCCTATTATGAAGTGGCCAAAGATCGAAATTGGTTGCCCCTTTATAAAAGTAAATAACAGTATAGGTCAATCTCCAATCACTTCATCCAATCCACAGATTGGAAAATTGGCTGAACAACATAAACTGAAGTCACTTTGAACCAATGTTGCAAATATCATTTAAGGGTATACATTGTCAAAGGTATATCAGGGAAAATATCAGCAAACATAAACTTGGACCTGAAAAGCTTGGAATAACTCAAAAATACTGGCAATCTGATCAACTCAAAAAAAAATTAAAAAGATTGGGAGAAATTGGAGATATTCATCACACCAGTTTGAACACATTTAAGAATTTCAAATCATTGAATTATTTTAAACTGAATTTAAAATGCTAACTATTTATGTATACATGCTAGACTGCATATAATATATACACACTAATAAAAATTGGATAGCCACAAAGGAGCACTTGCATACTTAATCCAACTAACCCCATCAAACAACAAAGTTTGTGATCATGGCAAATGTGGTACCAAGTGCAACAGAACGCTATAGAAAATACCAGTGATGTCGAGAGTACAACCTACTAGAATGACAATGAGACAGTTAATTAAGAGATAACATCATGTGTGCACATGAACTAACAAATAACAAAAAAGGTAGGAGCAATCAAAATATCACATGCAGTATGCAGGAATCAACTGTGAAAGCCCATATTCAATGCATAGCCTTTACAATATGTAAATGTGATCAACAGCCATAGAGATCAGACACAATATATAAACAGAACTCAATGTTTTGTGTTTGTTGTCACTCGAAGTTGTCCCTTGAAAGAGTTTCCATGGAGGGTGTCTGACCACTTAAAAGAAGTACTCATGTCACTCCTACCTTGCACTTTGTTCATCTGAGGCCCTCGCTTAAGCTCCCAGAGGCCGAACATGTGGTTGGTTTTCAGATGTATCTTGGCTTCTCCAGTCACTGGCCATCTCTCCAAACTGCCTTCCCCCTTTCAGATACTCCCTTGATGCTCTGAGCCATCTTTTACCGCCTAGACAGATACTGAATCAGTCCATCAGAGAGGATATGTACAAATTGTACATTCAGGTCACTTGGACTCCACTCCCAATGAGCCTGGGCCCGAAGATGTCATACCTTGAGCACTTCCTGGAGTTGCAGGATGGTATTATCATCCACCCCCCATACACACGTAGACATTGGATGCACTCACGCAGTATCCCCTTATGGCAAGTCTGAGTTGGTTCTCATCAACTCCAAGTGGAGATTGACCACCACATACCACGATCTAATAGGATCTGCCAGATGTACCACCTACAAGAGCCAGAGACAGAGCAGCACCTCATTTTTAGGTGCCCCTATACTATGAGATCAAAGGACGCTTCCATTGCCTCTATAGAGATTTAGGGGGCTGTCTCTCAACCTTCTTCCAATATCCAGATGGAGATGCTTGGCCCTCTTCATCAAAGAGATATTCAGACACAGATCTCTAGCCCTACATACGCCACATCGTGTGGGCATGGCCCAGATGATCACATCATACTTTCAGGTTGATCCGAGTGATCGAAGCAAGAAGCAAAGAGTTGAGTTCTAGAGTACCTCAAATAGTAGAGTAGTGAGACATCGAGTCTCCCCGCCCCTGAAGCCCCCCACTACAGGCAGTCGACCGATATTCCTCGAAACCAGTTCAGAGGTGTCGAATAGCACCTCAGTCTATGCATGTCCAAAGCACTAGAGGGATTAGTTCTAGGCGGATCAAAATTCCAGAGCGGAGCGTTCCCCCCCCCCCCGACAAAGTCCCTCCGAGTTGCAGTGGAGTAGCCATAGACTTATACAAAGCTTTTTATTTCAGTCTCAAATGTTAGGAGTACTTCTCACTCCTTCCTTCCCCCCACGATCATGCAGTCGGATTCCTAGATACCTCTAGAGGACTCGAACAGTGAGCCAACACCCCAGTCGCCCCCCTCACTGTTGATTATTAGACTCGGGCATTCTTGACATCATGGACCTCATGATTAGCTCTCCCTCCCTATGGGTTTTTCACCGGGCCACTAACACGGTTTTATACATGTTCATGCTCATGAGGATGTCCTACTCCCACATTGTACTCTCACTAGATGTATCATCTAGTCCCATTGACCTAATTTTGTGGTCATTCATTGGACATTAAAATAAAATTGTCTTATCTTATCTCACTAGTTTCAAGGGTTATCCCTATGAAAAACTGATAATTTGGAATTCAAATTTTTTAGGAATGACCAGTGCCAAACTCAGTGGGTGATGGAGAAAAGTATATATAAAAAAACTAGAAAGGTAATACAGGATTAAATATTGCTAATTAAAAGCCTTAAAACACTAAGACCATAAGCAAGGAAAGTCAATATAGAATCATCAACACCAAAACAATTTCATAAATTATGGGAACTTGTTTCTATTAATCAATGTTGAAATCTGCATAGCTCTGGCAAGAAGCAAGAGAAGTCTACCCCGAGGAATTAGAGGGGGCATAGACCACAATCACTACTCAAGATCTTATTAACTTATCAAACCATCAAACTATTGTTGTAGACTCATACAACCGGATAGGAATACAAAATGATTGGACACTGAAGATGAATGATGGATGGCTCTAACCATCTGTTATTCTGTTTGCTTCTCCTCTTCCCATTGAGACCTGTTAAAATGATCTGCTTTTCTAGAATAACCACTGGAACAAATAAAAAATGGGTGTGCAGACCCTTATCCAATCATAAGATATACTTGCTAACACCCATACTGCCTGTGCAACCAGAGAATTAAGATCCAAGTAGATTCCAGCTCTGTTGTTGTAGACTCATCTGTTATTCTGCTTGCTTCTCCTCTTCTCACTGAGATTTGTTATAATGACATGCTTTTCTAGAATAACCACTGAAACAAATAAAAAAAGGGTGTTCTAAATCCTGATACTTCCCCAATCTTAAGATATACCCGTTAACACCCATATTTCCTGCGGAACCAGAGGATTAAGATCCAAGTAGATTCCATCATGATGGTTTCATTTACAAGTACAACCGGGTTTTCACAATGATCAGAAATTGCTAGAGTCAGTTTCATCAAATTCTGAGAAACTGATATTTTTACAAGTTCTCCTTTTTTCTAGGATCGAAAGTTACATGGCTCACATGTCAGAGTTAGTGACATATTATTGGCTCTTGTGAGCTCACAATGTCAATCAGCCTATTTCAAGTCACATGCAAGAAATTTAATGACACAAATACTTCAGCAGTTAGATTTTCAAGGCTTGCATGCTGATTTTGAGCATAAGCCAACATTAATGCTAAAATGTCGCGATCTTTGGTAATGTTTTTTTTTAGACATGTTGTGTGTTTAGTAGCAATCTCAGATAAGAAGATAATTGTATTAATAACCAACAAAGTGTAGAAAATTTGTGTCATGTAGGCCCACCCGGTTTTAATTTGTTTTGCTCATCAAGTTTAATTCTCAAATCCCATTGTTCGTTGCTAAGATTAAAGCTTTAAACTTGAATATAAATGCAATTAAAACCAGTGTTGCAAAAATCGCAATTTTTTAAGTTTGGCGATATTATCGCCCAATTTTTACGTTAAATTTCTTTCCTGAAAAAATTGCGATTTTTTCGTAAAAATCACAATTTTTTGGGAAAATTTTCCTTTTTTTTTTTCTTTTTTTTTCCTCTGATTTTTTGATGAGGAGGAGGAGGTGACATAACCTACCAAGGCTACCCCTGTCACCAGTAGAGGACGTGATCTACCTCTTGAAGCTCCTAGTTCTTCAGCTTCTAAAGCACAGCAAAGTCCACTGGCATCTACATCTAGAGGGGTAGAGGAAATCAGTTGTATTAGACTTTAGTTATTTGATTCATTTCATTGTATATGACATTATCACTCATGATATGAGATACATTATTATATTTTTTGTTGATATTTTGAGGCCGAGTTGGGACTCAGGAGTCAGGACTTACTACTCAAGACATGATTCACTGTTATGTGTGATGTAGCACTAGAAATGATATTACACATCTTATATATTAGTTGTTTTATCATATTTATGTGTCAATGTATTTATTTTATGTTGTAGATGCTTTAGATATTAAAATAAATGAATATTTCTTGTATGTTACGATTTTTTCCCGATTTTTTCCGATTTTTTCCCCTCGCCGATAATATCCCGATAACGATTACTGCAACATTGATTAAAGCACTAGAAGCTACCACTACTTTTTAACATTCAGCTAATAAATTTCACAAGCATGAACAAAATTTAGACACTGATATTTGGTCAATCAGACCTTCGAAAAACCCAGAAGGAAAAACCAGTAGGAAGAGGATTTTTATTTGTTTTTTCTCAGAGAAATTTACAGCATTAATTACACAACAGGAGTACTTATCTCCCTCCTAGAAATTTGGACCCTTGAAAATCATGTTGTTGTCCAGAAATTTGTGCCAAAGTCCAGCACCTCTGCCCTTCAAATCTGTGCCATTGTCCAACCTTTAACCCTCGAATTTTGTGCTATTGTTCAACCCTTCTGGTCCATGAAAGTTATGCTACAGTCTAACTTCTCTGCCTCGAATTTCGTGTTGTCAGACCCAACTTCTCTGCCTCCAATTTCATGCCGTCAAACCCAACTTCTCTGCCTCGAATTTTATGCCTGTCAGACCAACAATAAATGTGACCTGACTCCCACAAAATCTGTGCATGTACCTACCTCAAAAAATGTGCTAGAGTAGACAGTTCTACGTCTTGTACTTTCTTGCTTGTGTGCCACACTTTCAGCCTAGAAATTCGGGTTGTTGTGTGCTCTCTTATTAACTTTAGTTAACAATGGTATGTTCTATGCATAGCACAATTACTTCAATGTTCCATTAATAGCCCAATGACAATTTCAAATTAGTTTTCCAATAGCAATCACATTAACTATTAATCACATTGACAGTAAAAGTAGATAGAACATGAAACAAAATATAGAAGACAAACCAAGACAAAAGGACACCAAATTTGGCAGATGCCAGAGAAAAACCCCAATGTAGAGAAAACCCTTTGATCAAATCTTCTTATAATTATATCAAATGTTCAATAGAGAGAGAGAGAGAGAGTACAAAAGTAGAAATTGACTTGCCAAATCAAAGTCAAAACAACCCTAATAATTCTGCAGTCAAACTTCATCCCTAACAAGAAATTCAAAGATGGTCAACACCACCGTCGAACTTGCCTCCTTGAGCTCGGTCAACCTTAGTCAAATTCAGCCTTCCTTGTTGATCAAAATCAGCCGAAAACAGTCTAGTCAAATTCGGTCAAGGGAGAGAAAATCTGCTGTAATTTTTATGTGGTCAAAGTTGCAGTCAACCTTGAAGTCATCACTGGTCAAACTGCCCATATCTTCTCGATTTTTGTGCCCAGAAATGTGGCATAGAGAAACAGAAAAAATCCTCCAAAAATCGCAGTCAAAACAAGTCAAAGAGTAGCTAGTCAATGTTGGTCAAACTTGGTATGCTCCTGAAATTTTTGGCCGTGCAATTCAGTCTAGAAACTCGTCCTCCTTGTGCCACACATGTGAGAGAGAGAGAATGCCCAATGTTTTATGAACCAATTAGAGTAGGAGGGAGAAGAATGTGTGAGTGATGATGATCCCAAATGAGGTGAGAAGTCACTTGTATTTATACAAGTCGTTGAGGGTGAAGAGTCACGTCCATTGGGCTCCATGAGCCTACATGATGATGTGGCCGACCTGAACAATTTGCCCATGTGTGGGCATAAATTCAAAGACACACTTTTGCTTGTCCAAATTGGATGATCTTTATATCAATCTTGGTCCTCTCGAAAAGAGGAATTTAACGCAATCACCATCTCCATCAAATGAAGTTGTCCCAAGGTGGAATTTGGCCCTAGTTGCCAATTTTAACACTCCCTCTCAACTAGGGAGAATTCCACCTGCCAATCCATCCATCATCATTGGTGATCATGCCATCCTATCATCATGAACCGTCTTTGTATCTCATCTCATCTTTTCTCTGCTAAACACTGATATGAATAATGAAGAAGAATCAATCGAGAGTGTCACAAGACCTTACCACTCTCCATTGAAAAAAGTCAGTCTTGATCCCAGATCAAGTAGTTGTGGGACACCATTCATCCTAGACATAGGGAGTGCGACAGTACACAATGCATCCATCGGTAGTGCTATGGTCCCTATCCACTTTCCCCAACTCATTGGCCAGATGAGAGGTACTTCCATGAGTCCCGGGCTACATGGGTAGGATGTATGTTGGGTTATCAGCAAGAGAAGGTGAACCACTCATCCTGCTCATACGCTATAAGAGAAGGTGAACCACTCATCCTATGCATATGTCAATCGTAGGGGAAGGTGAACCACTCACCCTAGACACATGTCAACCATCACGGGGTATCACAGGGGAAGGTGAACCACTCACCCTATGGTCGCTTAAAGCTCCAAGAAGTACCCCAAGCCTCCAAGAGCTCCCAAAGCTCAATGGCTAGCTCAAGTCGTACCCTCGTGGGAGGGTCTTTCCACGACTCCAAGTCTCTCTTAGAAGGCTAAAGATTTGACCTTCCCTAAGGGCTTTGTGAGGATGTATGTGACCTACTCAGTTTGGAGCCTTATTGCTCCCTGTTGTACCATATCCCGGATAAAGTGGTACCAGATATCAATGTTCTTGAAGCAGTCGCGAAACACATGATTCTCTAAAAGGTGAATCCCACTCTGGTTGTCGCAGTATATCGCGGTGGTATCCAATACATGCTAAAATAGCTCACTAAAGAGCTTCCTCAACCAAACCTCTTCACAATGGGCCATACTAGCAGCAATTTATTTGGCCTCAGCGGTGCTTAGAGCAACTGATTTTTGCTTCCTGCTCATCCAAGACACTGAAGCAAACCCCAATGAGAAGCAACATCTAGCCGTGCTCTTATGATCTACCACACTGCCAGCCCAATCAACATCAGCATATCCATGTAGCCTCAAATTCTCGGTTGTGTATCTTAGTCCATAGTTGATTGTACCACGGAGATATCTCAAGAGATTCTTAGCAACAATCCAATGTATGTGATGAGGCTCGACCATAAATTGACTTAAAGTATTCATAGCGAAGCATATATCCGGTTGGGAGCTTACCAAGAACATCAGGGCCCCCACACGCTGTCGATACTCGGAAGGGTTTGCCAATTCTACATAGTTTCTTGAAGTTGAATTCCATCAAACTAGACACAGACTTGCAATCCACCATACCACATCTCTCGAGCAGCTTCACAATGCATTTTCCTTGAGAAAGGAAAATCTCACCTGGCTTTCGCCAAACCTCTACGCCTAGGAAGTAGTGCATCAAACCTAGGTCCTTCATCTCGAACTCGGAAGCCAACTCCCTCTTATATTGATAAATGAGAGGGTATGCACCTATCAGAAAGAGATCATCTACATAAAGGACCAAAATGAGAGGCGTGCCCTTTTCAACCTTGAAGAATAGGTTAGGATCAACATCGCTCCATGTAAATCCCAGTTTCATAAGATAGCTATCAATCCTTCCATACCAAACCCTAGGGGCTTTGCTTCAACCCATGGAGGCCTTCTTTAACCTGCATACATGTGTCCTTCGATCTTGTATTTCGAACCCCTAAGGTTGTTCCAAGTAGACTTCCTTAAGCGAGCCATGCAAAAAAGCAGTCTTAACGTCCCCATCCTTGAGAGGAAGCGAGAGCAATAATCAATCGAATAGTGGTATATCAAGCAACCATTCCAAATATCTCATCATAGTCCATTCCATCCTTTTGAGAGAAGGCTCGAACAACGAACCCGACCTTATATTTTTCAGCTCTCCCATCAACTCCATGTTTAATTTTGTATAGCCATTTTAAGGTGACTAGGGAGTTGTCCTTGGGTCTAGGCACCACATCCCAGACATCATTTTTCATGATAGATTCATATTCCTCATTCATCGCATCCTTATAGACTTGGTGCTTTACAACTTCTGCAAACATACATGGCTTAGATTGAACAATAGTACTCATAGCGACTAAGTAGCCTTGATACCTGTTTGGCTTCTTGCTTTCACAGAATGTCCATTTTGGCGTAATATGTCTTTTAGCATCTTCGATCGTATCTTTGAGCCACAAAGGTCTTTTTCTTGAGGTAGAGGGATCACCCGGAGGTGTATCAATGGGATCCATTGGGCCTTCAACATCGGGCATATGATCATCTGTCGGAGGTTCATCCTGCTTTTCTGCAGCATCATCATTATCCTTCCTTGGAATGGGGAGATCTTTGGCCTTCCCAAGGGCAGTCTCTTCATCGAAGGTGACATTATGGCTTACTTCCACATCTCTTTGTCCAGGCACATTTTTATATGCCTTTGAATTTTCACTGTAGCCCACAAATGTACCTTACTTCCTAGATGCTTATAACTTGTTTCTTTTCTCTTTAAGTACATGAAAATATACGGGACAACCAAATATTCTAAAATAAGAAACATCAGGTTTCTTACCAATGAAAACTTCTTCAGGTATCTTGAAATCCAATGCTTGATGCGGGCTCCTATTTTGAACATATACGATAGTTACAAAAAGTCTTCCAATAGAAATCACATAACATAATTTTTTAGCCGACGCATTTCAAACCAACCAGTGTGGTTCATCATCAGGACCAGATGAAGAGGCAGACCATGGCAACGGCTTAAATAAAGAGCAATGTAGAGACTAAAATTTCAAATAACAACTATTTTTGAAAAATAATATTTAAATTAATTTATTAAAATCAAATATTATTAAAAATTCTATTAATGGGAAATAATCGAAAAATATAACTAACAAGAATCAAAAAGTCAAAGTCAATAATATTTAAATTATGATAATAATTTATTAAAAACAAATAAGACCCTAATCTAAAATAAAATAAAAATAAAATATGGAAATAAATAAACAAAACAAAAAAAAATACACAATAAATAATATATATAATAAATATTATATATATAATTTCAACAATAAAATACAAGGTTGAGGCCCATTAAACAAATAACAAAAATACTAAAAGGAGTTAAGAACGAATAAAATACTTAAGAAAACACGAAGGATCAAGAATATAACTCTAATGAAGAATAAACCAACAAAATATATGGTAGTGTTTGCAGCTTCTCCCCATAAGAACTTCTGTAGACCTGGATCATGTAGCATAGCACGGGTGACTTCCATGATTGTTCGAATCTTTCTTTCAGCAACCCCATTTTGCTCAGGAGCGTATGAAACAGTTGTCTCCCTCTTAATGCCAGTCTCTCTGCAAAAGTCATTGAATTCATTTGATTCATATCTGGTTCCATCGTCGGTCCTTAATATTTTGATCGTCTTCTTTGTTTTATTTTCCACCAAGGCTTTGAAAGAACGCAACCACTTGAACACTTCATCGTTCTTCTTCAAGAAATAGATCCATGTTTTGCGAGAGAAGTCATCCACAAAAATTGCATAGTATAAGCATCCTCCCAATGATGTTATAGGCAACACACCAGATAGGTCAAAATGGACCAATTAAAGAATATAGTAGTTTGGCTTTCACTTAAAGGGAATGGTCCCCTTGTAAGTTTCCCAGTTGCACAACCCTAACAAACTCCTCCATGATTCATGTTGAACTCGGGCATACTTGTAACCATCATCCTTACCCCAGGTAAGGCTTTGTAATGAAGGTGAGAAAATCTCTGGTGTCATAATTCAGATTGAAGATAAGTATCGCAAGTTAAGTCTCCTAAGGGACTTCCTCCAACTTGATAGAGAACTTCAACCCTAAATCCAAGAGTAAATGCATCTTTAGTGTTTCTTTGCCAGATATGTACCTTTCCATCAATGAATTCTACCTTGAAGCCTTTATCTTCCATTGCAAAAATAGACACCGAGTTCTTCTTCAAATCGGGCACATACAATACTTTTTATAGATGAATGGTTTGACCTTGATTTAAGTGAAGAGTGACAGTACCTATCCCTTTCACGGGGTGGGTGGCATTGTCTCCAAGTATGATCTCCAAATCAGCGTTCTTTTCAACCAAATTTGAAAGGGCCTCCTTGTACCCAATGAAGTATCTTGAGGCTCCACTATCAATCAACCAATGATCCAAAGTATCCAAAGGAGAAGCAATAGATAGAGCGGAAATAACATAAAGTTCCTTTTGTTTTTCTACAACATTAATTTCTTCATAGCTGAAATTTCTCGTCCTTTTGGCAGGTCGACCATTTCCATCTCAAGTAGCAAGAGTATTCCTCTTTCCTTTATTGTTAGACGTGTTTTTCCTTTGATTGCCATTGCCTTTGAAATTGTTGGTGATTGTTGTTGTCATCATCCCTTGGAGTATCCTTCTTGTGAGGGCACTCTCTAGCATAGTGGCCAAACCTGTTGCAATTGTAGCATCTTCCTTTTCTTCCTTCTTTGAATCCTTGACCTTGTCTTCTTGGACAAACATTATTCTTCCTTTTAGCATGAGCAGAGAAGGCAGTGGGTTCATTTCCATTTGAGGGCTCATCTCTCTCCATCATCCTTGTCTCTTCTTGAGTGCATCTAGTCAATAATTCATCGAAACTAAGAAGCCTGTCATCGTTGAGAATAGTTGTGTCAAACACATCCCATGATCTTGGAAGACCTCCAAGTGCAATGACAGTGAGCTGCCTAGCAGCAATAACTTCTCCGATAAATAGAATGTCATTGTTGATTTGTGTGATCCTCATGAAGTAGGATTGGATAAACTCTCCTTTATCCATCTTGATGTCCTTCAACTTGTTCTTGAGAAAGAGTATTTGATTTGCATTGTTTACTTTGAACATCCCAACCAGCTTATCATACATCTCCTTAGATGTTCCCAAACCAGAAATATAGGCAACCAAATGCTTTTGAATGGAGTCTATGATAAGTTTCTTAGCTTTGACCTCACCTTCCTTGTATTTAGTCTTTGCAGCAACAGGTGCATTTAAAGGAGGCTCCACCGCTCTTCCCTTCACATAGTCCATGGCATCATGCTCTTCTAAAGTCAAACCCAAAGTCATCTTCCATGCATGATAGTCAAATTTGTCCTTGAGCTTATCCTCATATTTGAAGTAAGATGTAGTAGCCATTAGTCCAAGAGTCTTGTCCTACAAATCTCTCTTAGTGATTGTTTTTCTCTCTCTTGCTTGGGCTTTGTCTTCACCTGAGCTCTAATACCATGTTAATTTTAGTTAATAATGGTATGTTCTATGCTTAGCACCATTACTTCAATGTTCCTTTAGCAACCCAATCACAATTTCAATTTAGTTTTCCAATAGCAATCACATTAACCATTAATCACATTGACAGTAAAAGTAGATAAAACATGAAACAAAATGCAGAAAATGAGCCAAGACAAGAGGACACCAAATTTGGCAGATGCCAGGGGAAAACACCAATGTGGGGAAAACCCTTTGATCAAATTTTCTTATTATTATATCAAATGTTCAACAGAGGAAAAGAGTACAAAAGTAGAAATTATCTTGCCAAATCAAAGTCAAAACAAACCTGATAATTCTGCAGTCAACTGCAATCAAACTTCAACCCTAACCAGAAAGTCTAAGATGGTCAATGCAATTGTCAAACTTGCCTTGTTGAGCTCAGACAACCTTAGTCAAATTTGGCCTTCCTTGTTGATCAATATCAACACAAAACAGTCAAGTCAAATTCGGTCAAAGGAGAGAAAATATGTTGTAATTTTTTTTGCGGTCAAAGCTGCAGTCAACCCTGAAGTCAACACTGGCCAAACTGCCTAGATCCTCTCGAGTTTTGTGCCCATAAATGCGGCCTAGAGAAATAGAAATAACCCCCAAAAATCACATTCAAAACAAGTCAAAGAGTCCTTGATCAACGTTGGTCAAACTTAGTCTGCTCCCGAAATTTTTGGCCTTGCAATTCAATCTAGAAACTCATCTTCCTTGTGCCACACGTGTGAGAGAGAGAATGCCCAATGTTGTACGAACCAATGAGAGAAGGAGAGAGAAGAATGTGAGTGGTGATGATGCCAAATGACGTGAGAAGTCACTTGTATTTATACAAGTCGTTGACAGTGAAGAGTCATGCCATTGGGCTCCATGAGCCTACATGATGATGTGGTTGACCTGAACATTTTGCCCATGTGTGGGCATAAATTCAAACACACATTTCTGCTTGTCCAAATTGGATGATCTTTATATCAATCTTCGTCCTCTCGAAAAGAGGAATTTAATGCAATCATCATCTCCATCAAATGAGTTGTCCCAAGGTGGAATTTGACCCTAGTTGCCAATTTTAACATCTCTCTTGCTGCAAATGTGTGTTATCTCAGCCTTCTCCTTTAGCTTCCCCTCTCCTCCTCTTTTCCAAATTTCAAAACTACACATGAACAATAATGAGCACCCATTTGCTCTTTTCCCCCTTTTTTGTCTCCATAAGGATGAGAAGACCTATCCCTAAGATCAAGGGTTTCGATTAGATCGCATCTTCTCTTGATAAAGGGTGGAGATCTAATCTCACATTGACCCCCCTCATGTCTCCCCCTTCATTAATGACCCCCTCTAATCACTTTAATAACTTGTTGTACCATGTACTTTTGCCTCATAAACTCAATTAAAAACATAGAGTCAATTTAATATTATAAAAGTACAAAATTATTTTTTAGTTCTTAAAGTGACTAAAATGTCACATGACTTTAAAGATCTCATAAAGTTAGACTAAAAAGGTGGGTTCACTTGTTTTCCTAGGTTTAGGCAAAAAGCACTGGGAAACACCTTCTTGGTAACTCTTTCAACGCTCCCTTTTACCAAGGAAGGTGTTTCTCACTACTCCCATCTTATCCCTGAAGTAGACATACTTACCGCTTGGCAAGGACTCGATGAGAACATTTACAATCTGTTCATTAGTGGATATGTACTCTAGCTATAATACCCCTCTCTAAAGGCATCCCAAATGATGTGGTATTTCATCTCAATATGCTTTGACATGTCACAAAATATTGGATTCTCTGTTTGTTTAATACAACTCTAGTTATCACAGTAAATCGTAGTTGGTCTTTGTTGTTGATCAAATAAGCCATATAACATCTTGCAACGCCAAATGGCCTCGCAACTAGCCTAACTAGTTGCAGTGTACTTAGCCTCCACTGCACTTAATACCATTGATCTATGCTTCCTCTTCAACCACGATACCACTGCCGAACCCAACATGAAACAACATCCAAATGTACTCTTCCTGTCACTAGCACTACCTACCCAATCTAAATTTGTACAACCTGTCAACTTGACTCCATCCCACAATCCATAATCCATTGTGCCCAGTGTTAGAAATTCGTAAAGGCAGAAAGAGTTTCTTATATTGATAATTACTTGTGATATTCTTATGTTCTTATTAACTTCTTTATGTTCTTCTCATCAAGTAATCATCAAAGTAAAAACGTAAAGATCAAGGACACCGGATGTAGGCACTCAGCCAGGGCTAAAACCCCTTTATAGAGGAAAGCGCAATCAGAACTCTTCCTTCAATTTATTCAAATTGAGATACACCAAGACCCTAGACCAAAAGACCTTCCTCCTCCACCAAGTCAATGCTTCGTTTTGATAGATGACTCTTACAAAGTCACCAAGTGTCAACTTCTCAAATGCAACTTTAACCCGGAATTTTGAACCCCGCTTTAGAACCTTGACCCAGCTTTAGGACTACAGTTTCTATCTAACAACTTCAGTAGCTTTAGCCTAGCATCTTTATAGCGTCGACCTTGATGCAACTTCAACCTTGATGCAGTTTCACAGCTTCGACCTTGATGTAGGTTCACAGCTTCGACCTTGATGCAGCTTCACAACTTTGATGCAGCTAGAATTTCGTTGCACATGAGAGAGAGAGAGACCCAAAACTTCGATTCCAGCTTCCTTTTTGAACTTCGCACATTCTCTGCTTCCAACTACTGCAATTCGAACTTGTGACAGATGTGCTTCCAAATGAGTCGAGTTGCTCCAATATATAGTGAGTTTGTGAGGTCGAATTCCCTTGTTGAGGTCGACTTGGTGGAGAGGCCTAATTGACCAATTTTACAATAAAATAAATATATTTCTTGACAAATAAAGACCTGGATCGAAGAACACGACTCTCTGCAGCAGTGGAGCAGCCAAAGGATCGACTGCTCTGATACCAAATGAAGCGACCAAAGTTCCTTCTACAGATTAATTACTCCAAAAGACTTGGAATATCAAGATATCCATGGGGATACAAATATTAGATATTAAATATGTGAATAAAAACGAATGAATACAATGAGAACGAGAGGCTTGCTTATATATCAAGCAAGTGTCCCTTTATGACAAGTCATGTCTCATTTAGACATGCCTCTTCAACCTAGTTACCCATTAACTAATAATTATTTATGCTTATTATCATTTACATTATTTTACATTATTTATATATATTTTATTCATTACATTGCCTCCTTCCTCGAAAAGCTTTGTCCTCAAAGCTTGTCGGTGAAAAAGGCTTGACCTCTTTTTCGACTTCGAAAGTCTTTTTGTCTCGAAACAGTCATCTTCGTCGATACAAGCTAATATGATCTTCTAAGTGACAAACAAAATTGTCGCACTGAGAAGAGATCAGACCATCCTAGATTAATCTTTTGTGTAATATTCTAATCACTGGAATTTTGTAACGACTTGTTAACATAAGACTGGATTGAGGTCACATCACTATTATCTGGAACATCAATTTGTTGTTTCGATTCTGAATGGTACATATACGTAGCTTGATTGAATTGTCTACTCTCGTGATTCGGATGTCGATAGGGAACCTTTTTGGTTTGACTTTCCCTTATTGGGCATGTGGCAATTTTTGACAAGGATGTTGTTGTGTTGGTTATGGAACATTCACTTGGGAAGTTCATTGTCTGCACTGCAACATCCAAGCATGTCTTTTCTTCAACTTGCTTGTCTTCTTCCTGAGTTGTGACATTCACTGAATTGATATTTGATGTTTTGTCATCAACTTGAATTCCTACATTTGATGTTTCTTTCTCGATAAGTTGTTGTACCTTGTTTTCTAATGACTTCTTATCCTTCTTAAGTTTCTTAATTTGCGACAATAATTTTTCGCTATGGTTTTTAAATCGAGAAACTTCATTTTTGTCAACATTGAATGGTACATATACGTAGCTTGATTGAATTGTCTACTCTCGTGATTCGGATGTCGATAGGGAACCTTTTTGGTTTGACTTTCCCTTATTGGGCATGTGGCAATTTTTGGCAAGGATGTTGTTGTGTTGGTTATGGAACATTCACTTGGGAAGTTCATTGTCTGCACTGCAACATCCAAGCATGTCTTTTCTTCAACTTGCTTGTCTTCTTCCTGAGTTGTGACATTCACTGAATTGATATTTGATGTTTTGTCATCAACTTGAATTCCTACATTTGATGTTTCTTTCTCGATAAGTTGTTGTACCTTGTTTTCTAATGACTTCTTATCCTTCTTAAGTTTCTTAATTTGCGACAATAATTTTTCGCTATGGTTTTTAAATCGAGAAACTTCATTTTTGTCAACATTGATTTTGTCAATTTCTTTTTACATATTTTGTAATACCTTTTTACCTTCTTGAGACATTACTTTTGAAATATCTGATATATCTTCTGGTGTTACTGAATTTGGTTTCAGCATAACATCTTGGAGTGTTATTTTCTTCTTCTTGTAAGAAAATGTTAAAAAAAAATTCTTCATATTTAAGATGACAGATCCTAGAGTTTCCATCCAAGGTGATCCCAAAACAATGTCACTATCGTCAAGAAATAAGGTTTTCACGGTGAATTGCGAGGTAAAAAGTGTAATCTCCAATATGTAGGTGTAGATTGCTTATGTCATATTGTTTGTCATATTCGCCATAAATATTCTTTTCAACTATATTTGATTCAAGAATCACCAATTGGTTAGCACATTTAGAACTAACATAATTACATTTTTCAGCAGGACTGATAGAGATTATGATATCTCTTCCTGCGAGCGATCCTTTGATTTTAAATAGTGTATCAACACATTTACTAAAGGTTTTAGAAAATCTTCCCTCTTTCATTTCTGAACTACATCCAATTTCTTTATCGTCAATGATTGACTCCATTTTTACTTTGTTAAGATGAACTTGGGATTTTTTTTTTTTTAACGTCTTCTTTTTCACTCTTTTTTCTCATAATCTTTTCTTAAATATAATTTTAATAATAATAATAATAATAATAATAATTTTATTTTATATATATATATATATATATATATATATATATATATATATTATATATTACTTACTTTTTTCTTTTCTTTCTTTCTTTTCTTTCTTTTCTTTTTTTTTAATAAATTTACTTTTTACTATTTTTATACCGCTCACTTTTTTACTATTTTAATATTAATTATTCTCAAATCAAAATTTGATTACTCCCACTTCAATTATAATGTTGTTGTCCACTTACCCAGAGATTCTCACGGACTTTTTCTTTAAACTAGTGTTGTAGTCGACTTACCAATTTTTTTGAATGGTCACGACTTTTAATTAGAATAGTGGCGGCGGTTTGATTCAAGTATAACTGACTGCGGGAACTAGAGACAGTCGGGCAATGAAGACGATTACAGAGACTTTCCAAATTGGAGGTGTTTTCTCTATATTCCCTGGCAACAATGAAATCAAAATATGATTTGGATGGAAGTTGAGTGACTGGAATAGACTCGCTATTGTACGAACGCGCTTGTTTGCAAAGATTTCATATATCAGCAAGAGTTGTGTTGCATCAAAACTCTGGGATGCACTTCTCAAAAAACAATATTTAATTACGATACTTTTCACTTAACACCTCCACTTGGATTCTTCTCACAGTGCCTGTAGAATTTATTATCAGCAGAAAAATTAGAATTCTGGAGGATTTTTTTTTTAAGATTACAGGCTAGTTTTCCCCTGTTAGACCTTCCTCAGTTTATCTAATCCAATGCAGCATGAGTTGGTCTGCGTCAAGACTCTAAATCGATAACCTGATTCTTAGAGCAATGAATACCTTAATTAATGCGTATATTTTAATTTATTATTCAAAGCAATGGTAGTGGTACGGAACAAGAGGACGACGTCTTTGACAGCGTATGGTGGTCTATGGTTTGTTGGTGAGCGCTGTTGCATCAAAAGTTGGGTGGTCACCACTGGTTGCAACAGCCTGTTGGTTGCGTTTAGTTTATATATCTATATATATTTTGGGTTATAATCTCTTTTTTATCTCTCTCGATATTTAAAATATATATATTTTTTAAATCTTTTTTTTGCCCTTTTTTTTGGTCTTTTTAATTTTCTTATTATATATAATTATTTTTTCCTTTTATGGCCATGGGCCTATTGGAAAAAATAGAGAAACTCCAACTTGTGTAGCAAATGCTTCAATCACGATGGCAACAAGGTTGACGATTTTTATGGCCAAAGACCTGGATCGAAGAACACGACTCTGTGCAACGGTGGAGCGGCCAGAGGATTGACTCCTCTGATACCAAATGAAGCAAACAAAGTTCCTTCTACAGATTAATTACTCCAGAAGACTTGGAATGTGAAGATATCCATGAGGATACAAATATTATTTATTAAATATGTGAATAAAAATGAATGAATACAATGAGAACGAGAGGCTTTCTTATATATCAAGCGTCCCTTCATGAAGAGTCATGTCTCATTTAGACATGCCTATTCAACCTAATTACTCATTAACTAATAATTATTTATGCTTATTATTATTTACATTATTTTACATTATTTATATATATTTTATTCGTTACACCCAAGAAGGGTCTTTTACATTATGACATGGGCAAGGACACTTGACATAAACCCTACAAGTCTTCAATGGAGACTTTGACCTAAAAACAATGGACCCAAGCATAAAACCCATGCTTTAATAAGTCAATTTCTTTAATAATAAAAATTATTTTTGTTTCTTTTGACAAATACACTACATCATGACTCAAATACAATTATGAAGACCCAATGCACCCTCTTAGGCTCCATCATAAACTAACTCAACGTGTTGACTGCGAAACAGATATCTAATCTAATGTTGACCAGATACATCAATGGTCGATCAACTAGTGATATAAAGTGGGGTCTACAAACTCGGAATAAGAAGCATGAAGCTTCTTCCAGTTGGTAATCATTAGTGTGGCCATAGGCCAAAATCCTCCATATGAAAAACTCCTCAATATGTCCCCCGCATACCTGCCCTAGCCCAAGCTGATATGCCCATCCTCCTGCCAAACCTCCAACCCAAAAAATAGTGCATCAATCCTATATTAGTCATCTCAAACTCTGAAGCAAGATCTCTCTTGAAGTGCTTAGTGAGTCTCTCCTCTCTTGTAATGAATAAATCATCAACATACAGTACAAGAATGAGTGCATCCTCTCCAACCACAATGTAATATAGGTTTGGATCTGAATCACACTTCTTGAAACCCATGTGCTGCAAGTAGGAGTTAATCGATTCCCTCTTAGAAGTTCATAGTATTTCTATATTTTTCTTAGATTGGTATGGTTTTCTCAATGAATATATTTTAGAATAGTTTAATAACACTCTGTTGTAGCTATTTTTTTCACAAATTTAATTTAGATGACATGCACAATGATCACCAAACAACAAGGAAAATGCCCTTATAGCCACAGAAACTGCAATATATTAACTCAGAAATTCATAAATCTTGGCAACTTGGATATAAACAAATCTCACCAAGATTTCAATTCATATAATAGTGAAACACATTCTGGAAACATACCATTATTGGACATTGATTTTTTCAAAGATTAGAATTGTGGCACCTAGTTACATTCATGTGTAATGTCTCTTAAATATGGTTCAGACCTCACACATCGCAGAGAAGGAGAGCCACGATGGATTTCACTCCATATTAATCCTATACACTACCCAGTGTGGTCCCATGAAGCTCCAGCACTTGTACGCAGTCCGGAATGAGGATACAACTGCTCTGCTATGTTGCACGAGTTTCCAGTACGTGGGTACTTCGGGTACAAAAGTATCCAGCATGGCTAGAAGCTTTACCCAAATTTACAGGAAACGTCAAGTTGGAAGCGACAATAATATAATATATTACAATTAAATATATATTAAAAATAAAAACACAGTAACTTATTTATCTCCATCCAAAACTTGCCAATCAAATCCCATCCTGCAGATTCCATCTTGCAATGAAATATGTGAAAGATTGAGCTTTGAAACACTGCCAAAAAAATCAAAATATTTGCCAATCAAATTCCTTCCCAACAAAGAAACATGTGAAACTACCAAACTGGAAAAAATGTTGTTATTGCTCGATTATTGTGTGATTTCATGCAACTTTATATTATATTCAACTTTGAAATTCAAGTTTGGAAATTTATAAAATGAAATTGACTAACACATTAATCTTTCTCTTTTTGCCCATCATTGTAATTCGTTGAACATTATCATTAAAGTCTCACGATAAATTCAAGAGAGTAGACTTATTTGCAATTGTTGAACTTCAAGATTTGCAACCAAGGAATGAGGGGCAACTGTCTATATTTTGTTGAAACCTTTGGTACATCTCCACGTCTTTGTCGCTTTACAGAGCTCATGCAGTCCATCCCCCTGACCTGGCATGTATCACTTAGAAAATAAACAAATAGTACCTTCCCTGCTTAAAATAGCTACCTGAAATATGAAAATCTGCTCCAAATAAGTACCCAAAACGTCAAAATTTGTGGTAGCTAATCTCCTGAAAAGCTCCAAAGTACCAGTTGAAGCTCCCAGCGGTTTTGGAGCGTTTCCAACCAGCTCCCAAGCTCCGAGTAGTGCAGGATTGTGGGGTACGTGCCCTCCAATGCCTGGGAATGTTCCCCATGTAACTATGTTGCTCTGTCTTTCCTGTAGGTTATCTTTGGAGCACCCAACAAACAATATTTATAAATACAATCAATATAACTAGCAAAAATGAGGCTACAACCTGTTCAAACAATATAGCTACTGCCAACAAGGTATACGTCTTTTCTCAGCCAGCAAGAAACTCTAAAATCGGCTCCTTTAGAGAAAATTTGCAGCCCCAACATCGTATTATATCAGCTCTCCAACAAAAGTAATCCTGCTTCAAAATGATTATAACTCGACTATCCTCAAGCAAATAAACTCAGCCCATGAAGGTGAATCTCGACCAACAAAGGAATGTTTACCATGGCCTCTGGTATCAGTAAGAGAAATCGTGCCACCCACTTTCCAGAACTTCGAATCAGCAAGGGAATGAGAACTTGCACTTCCAGAAATGAGGAAACGCAAGTTGTTATTATCAGAACTCACCCCAATGCCTGTTCGTCAACTCGTCCTTCATTTTAAGTGGCTCAAATGGTAGAATAAGAAAGGAAATCGACTTCTAGCAACAGTAATCAAATCTCAGACCTGGGCTTGAATCTTTGGCTCCATGATTTTGTCTCCAACCTGTAAGATGATAAATGAAGAGCAATAAAATAGAGATTCAATTGATAACACCTCTTCTAGCTCAAATCTCTAGAAAATATTTTTTCTCGTTTGAACCCCGACGATGAAATTTGAGTGATTTCATTCCTTGGACTGGCTAAAGTGTCTAGTTTCAACAATGAAACCAGCAATGGTAGCTAAGGTTTCCAAACCCTAAGCTTCTCCTCAAGAAACTCTCCAAGAGCTCTTTTCACCAAAAACTCAAATGCAACAATGAGGAGTCTCCTCATTTTCCTTCTTTTATAAATTTATGGTCACCTTTTTGCCTCCCTTTTTGCCAAATTACTTTATAAAAGTCACTTTATGATATTTCACTTTATAAAGTTAAAGTGACATTTCACTTGCCTGGGAAATGTCACATTTTCCCCTTTTTAGATGTTATAATGTTTTTCTTAGGCAAATTAAGTCCCTTTTATTAAATATTTTCCCGATTTAGCCTATGGGAACCACATTAGGCTAGCGGACTTCGTCATAAGCTTCCTAAGTGGTCGGGAACACTACAATCCTCAAGTATCATGCTCCCAGTACCTTGCTTCAGGCCACATAAGGCAACGCTTTCTTAACTCTGCATACATGAGACTCTCTCCCATGCACCTCAAAGCCATGTGGTTGCTCAATATAAGCCTCCTCTTGTATGACTCCGTTGAGAAAGGCAGTCTTCACATCCATCTAGTGGATCTTCCAACCCATCTCGACTGCAATGGAGATCACTGCTCTAATCAAGGTGTATTAAGCCAATGGTGTGAAGGTCTCCTCATTGTTAAACATACATGGAATGAAAACAAAGAATGTGAAAGATAAGCATTAGATTGCATATATTATTGACATGATGTACATTTATAGTACATGGTGTGACCCTTGGATTCATATTCCAAGTGGTCTCTTGGACCCCGGTGGTTGTTCACATTCCACACCAGCCCAGAGGATTAGGTGTCCAACACTCATAATCAACTTCATCTACCTATGAGAACCCCCATTCCACAAATCGAGATTTGAACTTCTCCACGCTCCCATCTACAACATGTTCGATCTTGTAAAGCCACCTAGAAGTCACCACTGACTTCCCCTTAGGTCTCGGCACTATCTCCCAAACATCATGATCATGATGGAAGCATACTCTTCCACAATGGCATCCCTCCAGAACTGCTGACTCGTAGCTAGATGGCTCAGTGTCCAGAATATTGGCCACATAGCAACCAAACTACTCTATTGGTTTGTCTTATCAACCTAATTTCCTCCTTAGAGTCATTGTTCATGAGCCTTCATACTGCTGACCTTTTTGTTGGTGCCTAGCCCTTGTTTCTAGCTATTTTTATGCATCTTCGCTGGGATAGAGTGTTGATCAGGGTGAAGAGACTTGTCTTTGATGCAAACCCTTGTCATCCTAGCAAAAAGCTCTTCATTTCTCTGTTTTGTCTCAGCGACGATGGTTTCGAGTTGTCGTGGGTGTATTATTAGAGAAGCTTCCTAACTTCTCTTCATCCCAACTGTCTAGGTTCATCCTCTAAGAGAAACCTCTAAGCCTATTTATACCATTGATTCTAAAGGGTTGGCTTATTTAGTGATGGTGAATTCTAGATCTTGAGAGAACTATACTCTTTTGTATCTAGGATATTGTGCTTATGTGACTGAGATTCTTTATTACACTTAGAGGAGGAGTATGTTGTTGGTTTTAGAGGAGGTTTCATTTGCTGGGAGGTATACATTTCTCGTGCTATCATTTTCGATTAATAGATCTATATGTTCCTTTCCTAGATATGCAATATGAATCATATTTTATACTAGTGCATGTTGTTTTAAACTAATAATCCCTTTGCAGAAGGCTTTTGTTGGTATGTTTGGTGGTGCATGTGTGCAAGGTCCTTTTTATTGCAAGAGGAAGCGAGATCTTCAAGTGGAAGCAGGGTTTTTTCAACATCGAACTCAAGGGAGTCGGTGACTACACCAACTTGTGAGGGTGACGAGTATTGATCCTCCAACCCTTCTTTTGCAGAATATTGCATGAATGTAGAATGTGTTTGTTTGTTTGGATAGGAAAAAAGATTTAGACTTCTTGATCTTCTTAGGATCACACACTCACATCTAGGTAGATCATCCTCTGATCTAATGGATTAAAAGTAGCCTACTTGCTCAGGTCAAATTTTCATGTAACAATCTACTCTCCCTAACTGACAACTTGGGTCTTTCCACTAACTTATGTGCTTCCTTCAACATCTAATTAAGTTATCTTGGCTTCCTCTTCCCTGAAGTAGCCTCCTGAATTGGTGTCAAAATATTCTCCTTAGGAGCTTGTGATCATAATGAGGATGCCTCTATGGCCTGCAGTGAACATGTACTCTAGGAATATGTGCCCAGTGATCCTGAAACCTGAGAACCTATTACCCTAGAAGTCAGTGATCTCCCTAACCGATGTGAACCTAAACCTAAAGATCTTAAAAATTGTGGTGTACTCCCCTATTGAGGAGCATGTTGCTGTACATGATCATCCTCCCAGGACCTCCTCAAGGCCCTCTCCTCCTCAAACATCACATCCCGCCTCAAGACAACATTCCTTTTGGCAAGAATATATATTAATAGGCCTTGGAGTTCTCGTCATAACCCACAAAGATGCCCTTCTCTGTGGTGGATTCCAGCTTTGCCCTCTTCTCCTCAAGGCCATGTGAATAAGGCACCCTAAAATTCGAAAGTGCCCAATCTAAGGCTTCTTCCCAAAAAAATTCCTCAAAAATTTTCATCCCCAACACTCTTTGTGGACTCCTATTCTTTAGATATATTGCAGCGTAACAAGCCTCAGCCCGTAAAAATAAAGGTAGCCTCTGATCATGTAACATGGCTCTCGTTACCCATATTATGGCCTTGTTCTTCCCCTCTACCACCCCATTATGAACTCTCTCCTGACGCCAGCTCTCAAACAAAATTCCTTCATCTCATTGGAGGTATATTCACCCCCATTATCTGTGCTCAAGGCCTTGACTTTCTTCCCTGTTTGGTTCTCCACAAGTCTTAAACTATTGGAACCACATGAAGACCTAATCCTCGGTCTTCATAAAGAAAATCTAGGTCTTCTTGGAGTAGTCATCAATGAAAGTGACATAATAAGAAAAACCTCTCAAGGAGATGAAAGACATAGGACCACATACATCAAAGTTAATCAAATCAAGAATATCTGCGACCATGTTGTCACTGCTCAGGAAAGGAGCATTGGTGTACTTTCCCAAAGTACACCCCCTGCACATATCATGATGCTCAATATTGAAATCTAGTAAACATGTAACTATCTCCCTCAGTAACCTAAATGCTCCATGGTGCAAGTGGGCCATCCTCCTCTGCCATAACTCGCACAGATCACTTTTGTCGGTCGTCGACAATAAGGCCCTAGTAAGCTGAAACATGAACCTCTAGAGTCTCCCATGGCGGACTCCAATTACTCTAGCATAAGTGATACTCACTAGAATCACTCTAGCATAAGTGATACTGGATCATATGGGATACATGAGTACCTATCCATCTCGAAACACCACCACATAACCCCTGTCCTCAATACTGAAATCAGATTCTTCTTCAGCATTGGAACATATACGACCTCCATCATTTTCAAGGGAGGTTCTGGCTCCCTCTGAAAGGATATAGTCCCTACACCTGTTGCTCTAACAGTGAAATCATCTCCAAGCAACACCTCCAAATCCATATCAGTCTCTATAAGACTTGTAAAGTGCTCTCTAACTTTTGTCATATGGCGAGAAGCACCACTGTTTACATTACCAGACACTAGGAGATGTAACACTAGTGGAAAAACTAACCACTAAGGAATACGTCAAATATAAAGGCAAACTCATCCACCTCAACTGATGTTGCACCACCCTTCTTCTTCCCTTTCCTATTGGGACACTAAAAGGCATAGTGATCCATCTTCTGACAGGCAAAGCATCTCACTTTGCTCATGTCCTTCTCTTGTACCTTATGTTTCCTCTTCCACTAGCGGACCCCTTCTTGGGTTTCTCCTTGCCCTTAGCTATGAGGCCAACATTCTCCTCCTCATCAACACCACCATGTTGGTTGCCACTCTTAGCACTCCTCCTAGTCTCCTCTTGGATGAAATCATTCCACATCCTCCTCCAATCAGGAAGATGCTCTCTAGCCATAATGCCATCAATGAATCCATCCCACTTCTTGGGAAAACCACTCAATGTTGCCTGACCAACTAGTCATCAGGGATAGCCTCTCCCACTACAACCGACTCATCTCTCACCCATGCGATCTGCATAAGGTATCAATTCATTGTATCAATCCTAGTTATCTTGGTGTGTTGAAATTTGGTACCGGAGGACAGGTGGTTCCCTTAGGCTTTGATCTTTGGCCTAGGGAAAAGTGTCCAAAAGATTTTAATTTTTCTCCTAAAGTGACTTTATAATTTTTATAAAGTTAAAATCTAATTTAAAATTGACTTTAAGTGATAAAGTTACTAAGTCTAATTTTAAAGTGACTTT
>APFE031050661.1:3315-25105 GCA_000404065.3 Pinus taeda
AAGATCGAAAACATTTGAATTCTCGTAGAATGATGTTTATCTAGAGAAGGATAGCTCTTGTTTGGTTTGTTTGTCATTAGAGAGTCTTAGACTCCTAGGAAGGTTGGATTTGTCCGCAAATATAACCCATTCCGTGTGACAGCATGTCTCCTTTCGAATTGGTATACGGGACAAAAACGGTTTTTCCTACTTCGCTTGTTGTCCCGGTAGTCAAATTGCTTCAGGAAGATGGTAGTGAGGAAGATCCTATGCAGAGAAGGATTAATAAGATGATTCATTTACAACGGACACGGGAGGAGGTATTTCAAAACACTTGCAAGTTGCAGAAGTGCATCAAAAAGATTTATGACCAGAAGGCAAAAGCGGACACATTTCAGCTAGATGAGGTAGTTTTGAGGTGGTATGCTCGACATGAAGACAAGGAAAGCACGGAAAATTTGAAAACTTATGGAAGGGTCCTTACAAGATTGCAGCGTATCGTGGCCAAAATGCTTTTCTTCTCAAAGAAATGAATGGAGATGAGTGTCCTGGAGGGCCGATTAATGGTCGACTGCTAAAGCGATACCACTTCTGAGTATTTTCTGCTCATGTCATCATCATTGTACATATCGTTTTACTTCTGTTTTATTGCACATGTGTACTAACTTCTCATCTTCAGTCTGAGGCCCGCAGTTAAGGCTATAATTCTGAAAATGGAGTTTAGTTGGTTTGAAGTTTTTCAAGTCAGTTGTATCAGTGCTTTTAGTTTCGAGTCAGTTTTGGTCAAAGTGGTTTTTGTCTTTTTAGTCAAATTGTCAAAATTTTGTGTTGGAATAATGACTCCATAGCCCAATGGATGAAGGCACTGTCTAGCTCTTACAGAGATCTGCGGTTCTTGGCATCTCCAAGGAGCTACCATCCCCATTGGGAGCCAATGTTAGAGTCGGTCTAGTTATCCCTCCGTCAGAGATCAAAGCTCTTTTTTGCATTTCATGTTTAGGTGTCCCATCAGTTTCGATCAGTTGCATTTCGTTAGGCATGCCATAACTTTGACGAAATGGCTTGTGTCAATCATTCCCCTCATGTTTGGCACTGCTAGTTCAGGTCTGTCCATAAAAATCAAGAGGTCAAATTTTTAGGTCATGACAAGTGTTCTCAGTCATTAGGTCTAGGGTTAAGTCAATTTTGTTTTGCAAAGTCTAAGAAGACCAGCAGGCCAGAGGGATGTCCTCGATAGGTGGTTACCTCAATATTTTTTATCATTATACAGATAGATTAGGAATTCTCTTCAAAACTTTGTTTTGAAGATAAGTCGTCATCTCATTTTTGTAATAAATTTTCAAAAATTTCAGTTCTTGAATTGTCTAGGCGCAGCCTTGGTCTCCTTTTCCAGATCATATCATAGCTATCCCTGCAAAAACTTGTCAAAGAAAATCATTATTTCAACCAAATTTAAGGAGGAAACCAAAAAGTCAGAAGCCTATTAATCCTGAAAAAAGTGTCAACGACAAAACATTACAAAATGGGTTATGGACCAAGAAAAAATCAAAAGGGACTCTTTATAAAGATATTTTACTACATTTTCAACTCATTGTACATGCCAAGAGTGAAGAAGATTGTTCTAAGGCGAAATTTTGAGTTTGAGTGGAAGTTAGAGCAGTTTCCAGGTGCGTGACACACTGGGCTAGGCATGCGATGCATCAGGAGTGCGCGGCGCACTGGGCACAAAGCCACAGTGTAAAAATACAAGCGCGCGGCGCACTGGGTTTGGAGCCCGAAACTTGTTTGGAAAAGCATCAAATCACCTCCCCTCCGCACAAATTTGCAGGTAGGATCATATCCATTACCTTTGCTTTTCTTTTAAATGGTTAATGTGATGAGTTCATGAAATGTTTGCCTTAGAGATCCAAGTGGAAACCCTCCTTTGTCAATGAAAAAATGTTGTAGGGTTTGAATGTAAAAAATTGTTGTAGGGTTTGAAAACAGAGTGTAACCAAGGTTGTAATTTTTCCCCACTTCCCTTTGTTTCCCATTCCCAAATTCACCATTATTTTTTCCCATTAATTCCCTCATTAATCCTACACTACAATCCCTCAAATCCTAGTCCCTCGCCTCTATTAAAAAACACATTATCCCTACCTAACATCCCAAAACCCCAAATCCAAGATTTTCATTTCCCTTTCCTTCCCTAATTCCCTTGTTTTTTTCCAAAGTCCCTAATTCCCTAATGTTTTCCCTTTCCTAATATTCCCTTGTGCTTTTGTTTCCCCTTGGTCACAGCATTTTTAGAGCAAAGAACAGTTTACAGTCAATTGTACACACAGTTTATACATCAGCATATATATTCCAGCTATCTTGTTTCCAAAGTCATGTCAGAGACCGAGTCAGAGTATGAGCAGGAGTATGACAGTGATTCCACACCAGAGGTAAATGTGCCATGGAGGTATCACAAAAGTGGCAAAGGTGGTCAGCATGTCAGGGAGGAGCCTACTTCTTTGGCTCAATTGTAGGCTTGCCCACTTGCAATAGATTGTTTTCAGCGTCAATCATGTTTCCAATACTGTGAGATGATCTCACAAACCCAACATCATCGAGAACTAGTCCGTTTATTTGTTCTACATTTACATGATGGTCATGTAAACCTCGCCGAAGTGAATTTCACCTTGTCATCAGAGACTATTGCTCAGGCCACCGGGATACCAAATATAGGAGAGGAATGGAGCAAACGCTAGCAGTTAGACAGATTCTACTATGAGCCATACATCAAACCCGGGTATATGAGACACTTGAGCACAGTTTTTCCTTTCAGATTCCTGAGCGATGAGTTTGCACGGTTGATGAAACTCATCATTCGATATTTCAGTTGCGAGGGCAGATTCTTGCGTCTCTATGCGTACCATGTCTGTTTGTTGATGTATTTCACGAGGGTACGTATGATGAATATTCCGTACTTTATGTGTCGCAACATAGAGAGGATGGTGACTTTAGTACAAAGGAAGATCCCAGCACATTAGCATAAGAGCATATATCATTACGCGCTGATCAAAATCATAGTGATACATCAGTTGACACAGCAGGGCATTACTTGGGAGGATTTCATCTCCCGGGGTGGAAGGGGTCTCGTTGACTTCATCAACACAACGAGTATTATCTCCACATCATGTGGAAGGGGTCTTTCCTTCTTCTTTAGCACAGGTACAGATCCAGGATAGGGGCAAGAGGCCCATGTATGATGAGGGTCCTTCAGGAGGTCGGGACACGGATTTCATTGATGTTGATGCGAGCTCTCCTAGCTCGGAGCTAAAGGAGATCATCCAGAAGCAAAGGGATGAGAATGACTCGCTGCAAAAGAAATTTCAAATGGCTAAGTGGGTGATTAAATACTTGCAGCAGTGCAACAAACAACTAGAGGATGAACATACACTTTATGAGATGCGGCAAATTCGTGAAGATCGAGAATTGGCCCGAAAGAGACCCGGTGATTTGACACTGATTGATTGAGATTCTATGCTCATCCGTGTCAACACTCATCTAGAGAAATTGTTAGCGAAGGAAAAAAGAGACAAAGACATGCTTCGTCATATGAAAACTCATTACTAGGCTCGTATGCATGTTTGCAAAGCAAAAATGAAGATCCTAAAGAGGCGATTGAGCAAAGCACTAAAACGGCGAAAAAAGCCTGATCCACTCAAAATTTTGGCCGAGGCTTCATTGGTGGGGCACAATACATGATGGAGGGTCTTCACTCTGAATTTGAGCAAATTCGGAGAAATTTTTGTCATTTTGAAAATTTTGTCCTAAAAACAGGTTTTTTGGCTCAACGCATAGCGCGTTGACGCGCGCGCTTAAGATTGGGACACTTGCTGGAGGAAACCTTTACATTTTTGGGTTTTTCATGATCAATTATACATGCTCAGCTATTTCTAAAGCATTTCATTAAGTTTTGGGTGACCAAAAGGCTCAAAAACACCATGAAAATCACCTTTCTGCCACCTTTTGCACCAGCAGGAAGTACTTCCAGGAGAATGACATTTTAAGGGGGCAAATGAGCTCCAAATTGCAAAATTCCACTGAGGCTGGATAGCAGACATCCAGGGCTTTCTAACCAGCTATTGTGAGCTTGATTTGGATGCTAGGAGGTGCTCCAAAAATAGGGTGAAAGGCACGTGACGCATAGGGCTCAGGCGCGTGGCGCACAGGGCTTTTTAACCAAATTTTCATCTTCCAGCTCAAGAAATGCAGCCAGTTTGACCAGTTTTGACTTGTGATGTGATTTTTCACTCCTCTTGATGTAATTAATGAAACATGATGTTATTTTGACACTTAGTTACTTGTTCTAGAAGATTCATTCATCAAAAAGTGAAAATTTAATGAATGAATTGGTTTCCTACCTTATAGAGGCAAGTTGTTTTGACTGCCTAGATTGTAGTGCTTTGTTTAGAGTAGGTTGAAACAACTCCTAGGATGATGAGCTCGACCCCTAGAGGCAAGGGAATGGGTTGGCTTACCTATATTATGTATTTTCTTATTCATTTTCAGGCTTTGACTCTTGGGAAAATCTTGACACTCTATTGTACATATTTTATCTGCATTTTTGGCAAAGGAAAGACCAGGGTTTTGCAGAAATATTTGGGATTCATGTGGCTTTATGTGTTGATGGTGTGCTTCTTTCAGTATTTGTAAGTTGTTTATGTTTATCACTTTCATTCTCTTATCTTCTGCAATTGAACAAATGAAGTGTTAAGGTAGAATCCATAATTTGCTATGCTCTGCCTTTAAGTTTGTTTGATTTTCCATGTTTTCATCTGTTTATGGAGAATCCTTGAAAGTTTCTTGCACTCCTTAACTTCTCACCAGTCAGATCTAGCCATTCATTCTCTTTAAAAGCATCAAGACAATCGCCTACCTTGCCCCAAGTAGACCTCTGCAAAAATTGTGCCTCATCCCCGCACCCAAAATTGCCTTTCCCTTGAATTCAACTAAACTTCAAAAAATCAATTTCAAACTCCTTGTACTTCATACCTAGCCTAAAATTAGTTATCAATTTAGTCATCTCAAGCCTCATTGATCACCTTTAGTCGACATTGACCCGGAGAAAGCCCTCTCCTGTCCTCGTAGGGCTAGTTACGAGGCTGAGCATGGTTTGATGTAGCCTCGAGTTTTACCTTATTTCAGCCTAAGGAAGATTTGAGCGCTAACAAGGGTGTCTCACTCTCCCCGATGTGTAGAGGAGGAGGTTTTCATTCCTCCTATTTTGAATTTTGATGGGTCGATCAAAGGACCAGTTGCCATAGGTTTGTTGGCTGCAGACTCCCAACAAGAACTTTCCAAGGGACAAAGGGAGGAAGGACAACCTGCAAAGCCACAAGCACAATAATTGGGTGAGGAAACCACTATCCCAGAAACAGGTACCCGGGAACCTAGAAGAGAGGAAGAGACAGGTGTTTCTAAAACAAGGGAACTAAGAGGGGAGATGCTGGCTGAAATACCAATGGATATCTGTCTAGTGGATCCACCACCTACTGAGACAGTTTCGCGGTAGGTCGAGGTAGTGATCAAGAAGGAAGTAGCTGCTCCCGAGGAAGAGGGACCAAGCAGAGAGGTACCAACAATTGAACATGTGGATACTCCCTCAAGTAATCCACCACCTGCCGAACCAACGGCAAGACCAGTCGAGGTGTTCATGAAGCAAGAAATGATTGAGGAAGAGTGAATAATGGAGGAAAACCCGACAGTAGGTCTAGTAAATATTCCCCCGGGTGACCTACCTCCTGCTGAACCGACTGCAGTATCAGATGAGATGGTGGTCAAGTAGGAATATATAGAGTTGTGCAAGAAATAGAGGCTGCCCACTAAGTAGAAATATCAGTTGCAATTTAGGGATGCAATGCGGCTAAAAACAGAGGTTAGGAGGCTCAGAAGACAGGTGCACCGGCTAAAGAAACAGGGCAGCAAGCTAAGAAGCCCAAAGCCGTGATGGCTGAAGTAGAAACATAGGTGGAAAATTTGGCAACAACCTCTGTTTCCACTCAGATAGATCTTATTGATAATTTGTTCAATGGCTGTTAGTTTCCTTGACGGCCAAAGTTCAAACCTAGAAATCCACCACCGCTTGATATCGGAATGAAGTGAAGGGAACCCAAGAACAAGCATCCAAGGCTATCTTCGAATATGTGGAGAACATAGACATATTTTGAATGAGGCACACAAAGAAACAACTCAAGGTGGAGCGGCTAGAGGGACAAGTGACAGAATTGAAGGCTGACAAAGAAAATATGTTCAACCTAGCACAAGAGGTAATGGCATGTCGCCCTCCTGCTTCTATATATGATTTGTTCTTGCATGAGCGATTTATTTTCTTGTTTTTGGAGCATTAAGAAGGAAATTAGTCATGAGATCGAGGACGATGTACATTTCCTTCGGATATTGAGGGATCATGATTTGGCAACTCAACATTTGATGTGTGAACTTTATATGCATAGATACCTTATGCGTGCAGACAAAGAGTTTAATCCGGTCCCATATGTGGGGGACAATCATTTAAGGGATCTCACCTCTTATACTCTCAATCAGATAAGTTGGCAAAAGGCTTCCAATATGTTTGAGTCAAATCAGACCACGAAGCCTTTTATGATGAGAGGGGAGCACAAGTGGTTAGTGACTATGTATAATAAGCACAACACCTTTTTAGAAATTGTGGGAAACAGAGAACGGATGTTGAGGGTACAAAAGTGGTGCATTTATCTTTGTGTCAAACAAATAGTCACGTTTCAAGATGAGGCCCTTAACAGCTACTAGAAAAGGTGCATGATGTTACCCACATCTGTCTGGAATAGGGAACCGTTTGGAGCACCAAATTTTGCACAGGCACTAAGCAGGGTGCCAAGATACGTGGCATGCATCCAAACATGTGGGATCCAGTGGATGGGAATCCGGTTCTAGTTCCCTATCATTTGGTTGCCAGCAGAACACTATACTGTAGCATATAATGTAGCAAACAATTGGTGGAAGGAAGTTCTTCTTTTAGAAGGGTATAAGGTTCCAGGAACAAACATGGCAGAGGAATATGATCTCGCCCGGTTTCACGAGGCCCATAGTCTATCCAATCTAGACCGACGAAGGCATCGAGCTGCATGAGGGCATGTAGAAGGCTAGTTGGGGGGAGATGTTGGGCACCAAATCTTCTTACCTTTTCCCTACATTTCCACTCGTCTTTTCATCCTTTTTGCACTCATTAACATGTATCTATTATGCTAAACCTATGAGGTGACCCTCCTTTCTCTATCCCTTGGAATATTTAATTAATGAAGTAAATTCATGAGGGTTTTACCTATGCGAGCCACTAAAACTCATTATGTCCACAGATTCCAGAGAACAATTGTTCATCTCTCGGTATATAGTGGTAGTTCCACAATTCACAACAATTGTTCAACAGCGCTAAAAAAGCATAACCAACTTGTAGTTGTTTCCAATCCATTTTGCATCATTTTTGTTCTCGCTCGCTTGGCACTAGTGTTGTTTTGAACTGATGAATATTTTTGGGCATGTAGTTGCTAGGTTTTGGGGAAGATGTTATCACCCCCTCTATTGTATAAAAGGTGGATCATTCCTATGCAAAGTGTTAGCCATACCAGGATATGTATCATAACAATTTTTCTTCAGATTAATAAAATATAATGCTTTGCCACAGTTGTGAGTAAACGTAACCTTGATTAGAGAGATTGGCCTGCTCTTCTAATCAGGTGCTGCTTGTTTCCATTTTGTGTGTTGTTTAACTTTTTGTATCTATTTCCTTATTGTTGTTGAAGATTACATAGATTGTTGTGAGTACCTTTTTAAGTTCTATAGTTCATTTCCATTACTGTTACAACGATGCTTTGATTTCTTAATCATGAACCCTTGGTTGATGTAGAGTGTAACCCTGCTCTTGTATATACCTTGTGCGTTACCATGAAAAGAGTACGCACCCAGATTGATGAATTAATGTAGGAAAAGGGTTGACAAATTGTTCATACCTGGACACCAACACCTCTGCATAGAGGTGAAGCATGCAACTCCATCGGGGTATTGACCAAGCTTGCTAGAAGTGGAGCAATGTGTGTGTTTCTACATGACATCCCCGGGGTACTGTCCAGGCCTACACACAATGGAACAACACCAGAGAAGAAAAATTATACTCTGAAATTTTTTAACTCGCGAGCCAAAATACCCTTCCTGATTTTGAGACATGGTGATCAAGCTGAAACCTTTTTTGTGTTTAACTCAGTTGGCAAAAGGTGAACCATGTCTATTCAAGGGGTAAGTGGGAAAGCCGAAGTAACCCGCACAGTGATTCAATACTCCCTGAAATACCAAGGCCCTTTGCTATCAATGAACCAAAATAGAGAAGCTAGAATTCTACCAGTGTGTCGCCAAGTGTTGCAGTGGCTGTAACACCCTCCAAAATTTTAGTCTACATCCAATTTCGGAGCCTCCCTTGGATTTTTACTTGATAGTTGCAAGCACTCAGGCTCACCTCATGGGCTCATGTGAGTCTTTGCACCACCCCTTTCTTGGTTTTTCAACAGACAAATTTTTTCATGTTGGTCTCAATGCCACTCTTGTAGCCATGTTTTGGTCATGCACAAGGTCCTCACTTCATGTGTACATGTTGTATTATCTATGTGAACATCTGTCGCACTCACACAAGAATTTGTATGCACTGCCACGTAAGCATCGTTGCAGTCATTCAATGATCTATCACAAGCATCATGCTTGTTACTCACACCGTTGGTCAGTCATGTTGAGCATATGTGGTCTTGATGGTTTGAGGCATCTTATCATCAAGTTATGTTGAGTGTGTGTTCGCAAGGTCGCGTATGCACAAATTCACTCACTCACACACTTAATCATTTTGTTGAAGTTCTAACGACTGGATCACCCTCTAACATTCGAAGCTCCACCCTGCAATTGAGTCAGCCGACTATCACCTAGAACAACAAAGAAGTGTCCAACAAGCTATTTCAATCTACGTTTCCCGCAATCTTAATAACCGACCCTCCAACTGGTCAATAACAAAGTTTGACCAGGAAGTGACCCCGGGACTCACTCCACTCTAAAAATGCATAGAAGCTATAGACCTTGCCCTCTCCACTGACTGATGAAATTGCGCAGATAGGCCAGACAGACACCCAGTGCCCATTCCTATATCCCTCCAGGAATTGCACAATTTTTCCATCCAACCACCTAGACAACTAGTCAGTTGCTCACCCAAAAAAATCCACAGAATTCTAAGAAGGCCCCTCAGTAACCCAACATCCCTCTCATCTCAGAAACTATGCAGAGGTGTTCAGAATCTCAGCCTCCTAGCAATTGCAAATTTTTGTCTCTAGTGACTCCATAGCCCGTTGTCAACTCCCTCTAGGACTTGCGCAGTTTTTTCTTCCGAGCCATCCCAAAGCCCGCTGCAAGCTCCCTCTAGGAATTGTGCAGTTTTTACTACCAAGCCTCCTGAAGCCTGCAACAAGCTTGCTCCAGGAATTGTGCAGTTTTTGCTACCAAGCCTCTCAGCTACCCGCACTTCTTCCCTCCAGAAATTGCACAGATCTTCCCTCGAGCCGAGCCAGATCCTGTGGAAAGTCACTTTTGATCTAGATTGTCCATCTCAGTCTCCCAGTGACCTCTGCACAATTTCCACGATCATTACCTGTATCCTGCATCCTGGCTTGAAACTTTCCTTGCGTAGTTTCATAGCCTTGTCCACTCTCCTGGTCACTTACATCCGAAATTGAATAGCAATGCATCATGGTAAACTAGGAGGTTTATGGATTTGATGTCATATCATCATGAGTGATTACAAATACAGGTATATGGATATGACATGATGCGACCATGGATGGGATGAGCAAGGAGAGTACATGCAAGGAGATGTGTTTGGGAACGGATGAATGAACAATGCATGCGAGGAGAATTCTTCGCGAATGGAAAAACATGTGAGGATAATTTTTCGTGAATGGACGAACATGTCAAGCATGCAAAATTACAAGCAATCAAGCAACAGACACATGCAACATCAAGTGAACACCAATGACCATCGAAGAGTCAACACACCTTGCCATGCAAACGTGAAGTTGTGATACACCAAGAGCACACCCATCACTCAGTAGAACCGTAGCCCGACATGCACACCAGCAGCAGTATGAACATACCACCACTTTCATGTCGAGTCGTGTCATGAGTCATGTCAGCCACATCACTACTATGGGCCATACTATGTAAATCTATGTAATGTAACATGGAATTCAAAGAGACCGACATGTCATATGAAGAGTCATGTAAAGTTGAAGAGTCAAATAAGTCAAACAGTCATGAGGGAAGTCGAGCAGTCATAAGGGCCAGTTTTACCCTTGGCTATAAACACCCCCTCATTTGTATATGCAAAGGAATTTCCACCTTGGGTCCTCCCACATAGCCTTGAGAGTCTATAGTATTTTCTTTGAGGAGCGAGTAGTGACTCCAACACCCCACTTGCAGGGTTAGTGATGTATGGTGTATCCATGTGTCTTGGAACCTTCTCTTAATTCAGAAGCTTGATAACAGGTTAGCACATTTTCAAACATGTGTTGTAATTATTTGTAAGATTAATCTTGAACACTTGTAATACATGTTGCTTTAACTTGTGTTAAATAATTGAACTCATGCAGACTGTCATGCTGGGTGTTGTACATGCTATCTTCCCTTGTGTGTTGTGACTACTGAATCCGTGTTGATTTCTCCTCCAAAAGCTATGCATGTCCTATTGTGTTGTGTGTCTTTGACAAAGTTGTGATTTCCTCCCTTCCGACTCGAGATTCAATCCCACCCTCTCCCTATGTGGTGAAAAAACATTGACATAAGTAACACTAGCACTCACTAGGAACACGAACCTCATTGTTCTTAGACAAGCAGACCACCCTCATGTGTTGAAAAGCAATATCTGAGGAAAAAATTTAAGATAATGGCAATTGAGCCATCATATCGGATGGGATTGCTACACCAAATAGTGTCAAGTCTAGTTGGGACTTCATATCGGGGAGATCCCCTGAATCTTGGTGGGTCTAGCACCATCAAGGGGTTCGGTACCATGACTTTAGAATTTGTGCTATAGGAGAAGGACAAGTTCGGCATCCTTAAGAATTTCAGTGATTACAGTTCAGTGTCATCACATATGGTGGAAGATCTGAAGTAGGCGAAACCAAGGAAGTGTAAACAAGAAGGTGAAAGAGACCTAGTCAGTTTGTCTTATAGGGAATAATAGGTCAAGCGTCTTGGTCTTAGTATTTTTCAATTGGAATCTATATAAGAATAGTTTTTGTAAGTTTTCCTCTCAAAGAGTGAGAGGTTTTGGCCCTGGCTTGTAGCCTACATGATGTGTCTCTTATGTATTTATGTTCATGCATTGGTTATTGTTTGATGAAGAATAACACTAATAATCTCATGTGAAGAAGATCGTCAACTAAAGAAGTAAAAATCATTCACAAGCAGTCACTAATAGAAGAGAAACCAACTAATACTAATGCCCTAGATTTCTCAACATGGTATCAGAGCTAAAGTGTTGAATTCAAAGGAAGGGCACCTATTCAAAGAGACACTCAAGGATCAAGTTTCAAGGAAGGCATGAAAGAAAGTTTAAGGTTATCAAATAAAAAGATCAAGATCTACATTGAAGAATCAAACCCTAGATCAAAGAAGCAGTCTACAACAACAAGATCTTTTGTTTCTATAGTTATCATCAAAAGGCCACGAAGACCCTCATCAATTTGTCTACAAGGCAAGATAGCTCGAAGGACTTTAAACATGAATATCACATCATCTTGGGGAAAGTTGAAACCCTAGAAGAATTTCTTATCTACACTACAAGAGAGCTGAAAGTATATTGAAGGTGAGAAGGCATTGTCTATCATTTTTCAAGGTTATAAAGCAAGCAAGGATCCTCTCCTTGCCCTAGAAAAAGATCATCTGAGGAAGCAAAAAATCATCCTTATCAAAAGGAGCAAAATTTTCTATTGAAAGGCTTTTTCATTTCGAATAAGATCATCCAAGGGGGAGCATTAATACATTTTCTCCAACCATCATCAAACTGATCAAGTAGAAGAGTTAATCTTCACTTGTCAAGTAAGTATCTTTCACTCTTTAATTAAATTTGGTAAAATGACTTCATGTTTGCAAGAATATCTATAAGAAGGTTAGGCAATCAAAATTACTTTCATTAAAAATGAGAATATACATAGTCCTCTAGGAAGTTGAAGTCATTAAACATATCAAAAGGTCTCCTGTGAATTCATGGAAAGGGATACTTATGAAAGATCCCTTCATATATAAATATTGGAGACATAAAAGAGATGCATATGATAAACTCATTCTCTGTAGGTGTGATAAATAAGGTCACATGAATTAGATCTGTTATACATGTAGCAAAGGATGAAGGATATCTTCATAACATCTCAACTACGAGATATGGGAGAGATAAGAAGATAATCATCATTGATCTATAATACACTAGCTAGTGGACAAGGTAACAGATATCCATAAGGATTATAAAGTTACCTCATTTGACAACTTGTGATTTATATGCAAGATATAGGAAGATAAGTTGAGCGAAAAAGTGTTGAAGGTTAAGGACTCAAACATTTGTTGGAAGGAAAGGAAGTTTGGAAAACACTGATTCTCAGAAAGAAAAGAAGAGCATAGCTAAGATTCAATTCTATGGATGCAAAGACTATGAAAATTATAGAAAAGATTATCCTTAGCGTAAGAAGGACAATTACAATAATGATAGAGAAGAAGTCAATTTCACTGAAGAAGCGGAGGAGGATGAAAGAAGAAAGTCCAAGGAAGAGAAGCATTAGAAGCAAGATCTCGTGACATCACCATAAGGAAACATGAAGGACCACTGGAACGAAATCTATGGTAGTTAAATTTGTAGGATATATCTCTTAGTGACCTCATTGGAATATCAAAGGAAGAAGTCATCCAGGACAAGTCTTATCATACATCAGTTTAAAAGGGAAACATATGTTCAATAAGGATATGTGAGATGGAGTTCTCATTGGAGGATACACCGAACTAGAAAGGAATCGAGTGTTTCATCAAGAACTACAACTTGTGGAGTTCATGGGATGATGGTATGATGACATGAGAGACAAATCAGATCAAGGGGTTGAGGATCTTTTCAATCAAGGAAACTGCTGAAAGAAGTCTATATGACCTAAATGTAAAATGAGGTATGTATGCTTGTATGTAATATCATAAAGTCATGTTGTATGGTTGTAGGTAACAAGAATCAATACTTCTATTTTGATAAGCAAAATCAAAGGAAAGGAATCTCCTCCTATGAAAGAATGTCAGAAAGACATGAGTCGCACTAGATGAAACTGGCATAATATGTCATCATATGAAGTATGAGGTGGTTGACTACGGTTAAAGAACTTTGATTAGAAGCCCATGGGAATGAATTGTGTGAAAATATAGGAAGAGATCGTGATAATATTCAATGAAGAAAGAAGGTATTCAACATCCAAATTCCAAGAATATTTGACTAGAATATCTCCAAAAAGAATTTGAAGACTCTGATGGAAGTGGGGAAAAGATAGAGACCCTTGACAATGAACATTTGTGGGAGATGTGTCAATCTAAATGCGGGATGTTGATTCTTATAGGAAGATGTCATGGTGAAATATCATTACAAAGGAAATTCAAATTTGAAGTGTTCATTGATTACTTTTTAACTAAAATATGTTTGGGCTTATGTAGGATGATCAAAGAGAATGTCTGTGAATGACTTCCAACATACCATGTAGAATGATGTAATGTCCTTTTGGAAATTTGGCATGAAAGCAGAATGACATGAAGCAAAGCTAAATGGAAAAATATGATGGATCACTTTCTGATGAGTTGAGGACATGACTAACTCATGAATAAAGTGATAGATGATCTATGCCCTATATATAGAAGTTCCCAAAAGTTGAAGCCTCCTTAAATAAATTTATGACATCGAAGAAAGGAGCTCTTCATGCAACTGATTGTTTTAGGATCTCCACATGAAGAGATGCTATAGCTCCCTGGTTAAGAGGGAGCTTGAGAAGAAGTTTCTTACTTGGAAGAAACTCAAAAATCAATAAGCTTGAAGCTTAGGTACATCCCTCTGTGATAGGAATGAGTACATTCCTTTAATGGAATAATACCCCTCGATATAAAAGGGAGTGATAAACACGTTGTTGTTTTATTCACTTGGGAAGACAAAATGGGGGGATTGTGTAATCATTTGGCATCTGATACTTGTATGGTATGAGATAGGGAATCCAATGATAGAGTAGTCATGGAGGACCGATATTCTTTTGGGACTGGGGAGTCCAAGAAAAGAATAGTCCTTATGGAGCATATCCTAAGAGAACCCAAGTGGGGTATGTTCCGAGAAATACAATTATGAGTATGTCTATAAATCATTGGTCTCGCCAACATTTCTCTTTGATCTTGTGGAGAGATAGAGTTGTTAGTTAAGGCCTTGCTATGTAACAATGTTGATTGATATGATGCTATACAAATGAGTTACAAATCTGAATTCTTTTTATGAGAAATTATTCAGATTGAGAATGGCCAAGTACCATTATGAATACCTCCCTAGTTAAGAGGGAGCATTGAAAAGTGTAACTAGGTTCAATCTTCATAATGACATGTAATTATGTTGATGTAAAAAAAGGAAATAAAATTATTTTTGTAAGCGTTGCTTCATGGGTTAAATGGGCAAGTTATTTTAAATGGCTCTCATTGAGAGCCTCAAGATTTCTCATTAAGAATTAATGTCATGTATGAAGGGCTCTTCTTGAGCATATGTAAAAAATACATGACTCTATGTCTATGTCTAAATAGTCCTCCAATGACCAACACAATCCTCCTTTTCATGTCAGCTTCAAAGTAAGAATAAGAACTCATGTTGGCTCATAGTTAAAGGGACACATCTCTTCGATAGAACATTTCAGCTTATTATGGAGACAAACTACTATTTATACCCAAGAAATCTCTTCACATTAGAGAGAAAATAAAGCTTTGAAATTTGGATAAAAAACAGAAGATGAGCTCGGAAAAAATGTAGAAGTGTAATGAAGGGACAACGAGGGTTTGTTTAGAGCCAAACAGAGAAATATCAGACTGGATTTATGAAGGAAAGTCTTGGTATCTCAGCAAAGGAGCACTGCCTAATCAAGGACATATATATACTACAGTTTGGTACTATGGAGAAGCCATAACTCATTGAAATGATAGGACTATGATTCGGTACTATAAAGCAGACAGTTCAGTAATATGCTACGGAGTTTCGTGTTGCTTCAGTAATATTTCAACGAAGTATTCAATGCTACCTCAAGAGGAAGGTCACAAGTGTGTGAGATAATCTCAATACTATTACAAGGGAGAAAGATCATCATGCTATCAATAATATCTATGGTTCAGTAACATGAATTCAGAATTGGTGCTACAGGAGAAGGAGAAGTTCGGCATCCTTAACAAGTTCAGTGATTACATTTCGATGTCATCACATATGATGAAATATCTAAAGTAGGAGAAACCAAGGAAGTGTAAACAAGAAGGTGAAAGAGAAACCGTTGTCTTGGTCTTGGTATTCGTTAATTTGAATCTCTATATGAAGAATTTGTGTGAGTTTTCCTCTCAAAGAGTGAGAGGTTTTGGCCCTAGCTTATAGCCTACATGATGCGTCTCTTGTGTATTTATGTTCATGCATTGGTTATTTTTTCATGAATAAGAACACTAATAATCTAAGGTGAAGAAGATATTAATCCAAAGAAGTAAAGATGATTTACAGGCAGTCACTAATGGAAGATAAATCAACTAACGCTAATCCCCTATATTTCTCAACACTAGGTGTGCTAAGTAGAGAGTGACAAGGTATGCTAGGTAGTGCCAAGGAATGCTAAAGTGCTAGGGTGACCTTCCTAGATGTGCAAGGTGCTCGGGTATGCCAATGTGTAGTAAGAAGCGTTAGGGAGTGTTAGGGAAGCACAAGTAAGCACTAAGTCAAAATGCATGGAAATGAACACATAAGAGTGTGTGTTAGGGAGTGTCAATGAGTTCTAGGAGTGTTAAGGAGCGAGTGACAAGGTTATGTGCTAGGAAATGCCAAGGTATGCTAAACTACCAAGGCGTGTCAGGAAGTGTTAGGATGTGATAGGGACTATCAAAGCATGCCAAGGAATTTAGGGGATGCTAACACATGCCACACAGTGCGTAGGCAGTCTAAGGCATGCCAGGTGCTATAATATGCCAAGATTTAAAATGTGTGACTTGTTTGTTTTACAGCCATGGTTGGATGTACTGAGCCTTGTCTTGGTAGCTTGTTAAATGGGATGAGTTGAGATTGGGCATGATTACCCTAAGATGAGTTACATGTAGTTCTTAGGTGAACAAGGCATATGTTGAATTTCCATGACACATGAGACTTTGGGTTTGGTCTTAGAATTTTTTATGCAAACATAGTCAAGTCCCACATACATCTACTTTGCACAGTAAAATCTACACACATCAGGATTCAGGAAATCATGTGCACATGAAAATTTTTAACTTTTTCAAACTCTTCTTCGTTATATTACAAAGTATAATAGAACATGATAGAGCTCTCATAGCGGGGATCATAGCCCTTTAAAATCACATTGATACAAGGAATACAACTAGGTTTTGGTGTTAGTCCTTTGACAACCAACATACCCTGAACAAGACAACACTTGGCATACTTGCTAATGGTGGCCACACATAACACTTTTATTCCACTAGTCTTGAATAGATTTGGCAAGTCCTCTTTCCTCCCATTCTCCAACTCCTTAATCTACCTCTATCAATGAACTCAACTACTTTAGGTTACTAAACTCATCTCAACAAACTTTGACCTCTAGCTACCACCTTTTTCCTTCAAGGTCTACAACACTTAGGATCTTCAATCAATTGTTCAAAACTCCATTTGTGAACAACTCTTTGTTCTACCTACTTTTTCCCTATTGGTGCTCCAAAATGACAAGTTTAGGGCTATGGAGGCTACCCTTCTTCTCACTAGCTCAATCCTCTACAATACAGTGAATGTTACAGGTCTATTTGGGCACATCACTCCCAACATTCAGATCAGTATTTTTAGGACTCATCTAACCCTAATTTTGTTGCTACATGCCCTAGAAAAGTCATCACATTGAATTCCATCATTTTTGAGAGTTTCCTAGCCTGCAGACATCCTAAAATGACTCCTTGACGGACCAGCGCAGCCTTGTTTAGGGGCAACTGTGCTGCAAAGCACTTAAGCCCATTCAAGCCTACTCTGCAGAGCACCTAGGCCCACTTTGACCTATGCTGGGTGAGATTGAGAGAAATCTTCATAGGTTTCTGGGAATATTCCTACATTCTAGACCATTCTAGAAATTCCCACCTCTTATCCTCTCCTATGAGCTCGAAATTGGATAGGGAATGAATCAAATAACCTCCTATCCTATAATTCCTTCCTCCATGGAAACTAACTCCCAAATTGGAAGTCCATTCAATGCCCAATTTATGACAAAACTACCTCCATTTCCCTATAAATTGAGCACTCATCATAGTGATCAGGGGCTAGACTTTGAGAATTTGTATGGAGATACTATTGGTTTGAGGCTTGAGATTGTAAGCAAGTATTGTTACACTGCCGGAGTGTTGTGCTTTTGGTGTGATGAAGGATGGAACTCAAGCTAGATGAGTGACATTGGACCAAACTTATTTGGTTTTAACTCTTCCTTCTACTTAATAAAGTTGTTTGCACCTTTTCCCATATTCTTGTCTTTATGTATGATGATTATATGTGTAAATTATTTTGATTCCATTTGCTTGTAGTAGATAGATCTCTTGCTTTGATTGGTTTTTGTCCTATGTTTATGATTGCAAGAACTTATCGAGCGGATTTAGTTTGAGAAGGAGCGACGGGAGCTATTCAAAGGAGACAAAGGGAAGTGAAAGATAACAAGTAGTTCCCTTATCTTATTTATCTTCTATAGAAAAAGGTTAAACTCTTTAAATCTGTTGTTCTAAGTGTAGCTACCCACATAGGGAACTTGTGTTTATCCCTAAATGAAAAATTCCACATAACAAATTGGTGACCATACTGGGGATTGAACATTGTTTTGGGTAGTTTATCCTCATCATAGTACACCCTAGAAGACTTTACTTGCTTTCATTGATCTTATTTCAATCTTTTTGAAGTGTTTTTGGTCAAAAAATTGAAGTTAGATGTCTTTTGTTTGGCCTCTCTGGCACCAGTGCAGGCTTGGTCAAGGGATAGTGCTTTGCAAAGCACCCTTGGCTTAGAGATAGTGCTCTACAGTGCAGTTACTCCCACTCTAACCTGTGCTAATCCTCCTTAAGCTTAAAAACCCATATATGGCTTGGATTTTTCCAATTTTCCTTTTGAGGTTGTTTGTTTAAAGATCAATGTTTCTATGGTTCTGAAATAAACTTGTATCTCTTCTCCTAGCCCTACTTTGACATTGATTGTTTAGTGTTTCTTAAGAGTTTTCTTTACATTTTCAATTCATTGCCAAAGTTAGTTTATATCAATTAGTCTTTTATGAAAAGGAAGTGTCATAAAGTCTTCATTTCTTTGCAAAAGAAACTATTGTAAAGTATTCATTTCTTGAAGATAAGTATTGATTAATTTGTTTATGCATCTAGTTCCTTTTTGTTCATCTAAACACTAAAGGAACTAAAAAGAAAAACTTTCATCATGAATATTGTAGTTTTTGAATGCTTGAAAGGAATAGCTAGGGAAATTGCATTAAGTATGCTCTTTTCTCTTTGTCAAAGATCTGATTCGTCTATCCCTTACTAGCTATGATTTTCATTGTTAATTGAATGAAAGAATGTTTCTCATGTTAGTTTCATTCTAGGAATTGAAAACATACATCACGTGGTGAACCTTGAAAGGAAAATTCTTAATAAGATCAACTTAAAAGTTATCTCAATTAACCTAATGGAGCATTGTAACTTAATGCATAACATTTAGAGTTCTATGATAGAGATGTGTTCCAGCGTCGTTAAACATAGTAGTTTTCGCTAACCTGTCTACGATACATTCTGAGTGTGATTCCTCATTCCACATACATAAGTATATCATAGCTCGTCCATGTATATTCGGGTATATAGGGTGGTGTTACAGACATAAAGTATAAAGGAATGCTCTCACTATGCATTTTCACATTAGACAACGCTAACACAGATTGGGCCTCCATTTACTTTCGGGTATATATGGGAGGACTACATTAGTGTTACACAAAAAATTGTCACCGTGACTTTCTACAGTTTGTATGAGTCCATCAACACTCATACATACCTCGTTTGCAAGTCTTAAGCCTCAGCTCTTCATGTCAAACCTTGAAAATGGGAGAAAGACCTTAAAAATATCTCAAATCCTGGTTTCACACTTTCTCCTAGCATTGCCTGCGGTGCCACACCCAATGGTCATGTTTCCTACGAACCTGACCGCTCTGTCTGTTAAGTGATGGGTGCGAACCCCTGTAAAAGTTAAAAAGGCGTGAGTTCATTCTTAAAAACTCATCTTGGGTCACTTCTGGACACTTCTAGATGGAATATTGCGCTGGCAAGTCCACTCCACCTTGGTTCATCCATTCCATAACTAAGGGAGCTAACTCCATGATATGAGGTGCTTATCCCATTGAAGGAGGAACTTATCCCTTCAATGATGGACCTACAACTTCCTCCATTTGCACTATAAATTCAGGCATTGGGCTGGTTGTAGGAGAGGTTGAAAGCTGAAGATTCTTGAGGGTAAATGCTCCTGGAAATTAGATTTCCTTTTTGAGCTTGTGAGAGGAGAGATCACATACCCTTCATTTCATTTGGGAAGTGAGTGAGGCTTGTCAAAGTAGAGGAGACTCCTGCTGGACCCTGGAAAGAGCTTGTGCAACATCAAGGCAAAGGTTGTAAGGTTATTTTTTTCATAAAGTTAATACAATCAAGTTTGTTTTTCTCAATGAACTGTCTCTAATGGTTTATTTTATGAGCTCCTTGATATTCATAATGAACATGTTTTATTATAATATCTTTGCAGGTGTTCTTTCATGTGTGTTTATTTGTGTATGCAGGTTACTAAAGAGGAATGCTTGAAGCTGTTGAAACCAAGCTGCCACAAACAAGTGTTGGACCGAGGTAGGGTTTGTTACACCTCTTAGTTTTCATTTATGAATTGAAACATGTTTAGAGAAAAGTAGATTTTTTTGTGCTCCTTGTTGCTAGATATCATTAGATACTAGGGAGATTGGTCTTGTCCGCAAGAATGATTTATCCAGCCAATAAATTGGCGACTCCACTAGGGATTGGTTTGGTTTTGTTTTTTATTTGTCTTTGCTTTGACTTAAGAAACTTGAGTTTTGGTTTCTGATTTTGCCTTGATGTGTGTGGAATTGGGTACTTGTTAGATCCTGGTTTGATTTTTTATTTTTCAGATTTTTGGAAGAGGACTACACCTTCTGCGTTAGGTACAGTGTGGACCTGTCCGCACTGTTACAATGTAACACAGAGTGGCACCGCACCTAGTTCTACTGGGAGCCTGCGGACCCTATCAAAATTTAAAAAAACTAAGATCCATCTGCCCAGTTAGGTTTAGCTTTTGTCCATAGTTGTTAGTTTATGCCCAGACTTACACTTGTCTTGACAAAATTTCCTTGTGAGTTAGTTTTCATTGGCATTCTCGTTTGAAGTGATTTTCTAGAAGTTTTGCCTGTTGGATTGATTTTTGCTTGGTCTTCGTAGTAGCTCAGAGATCAGAAGCCTTAGAGCCTTAGATCACCCTAGTCTCTCTAGTCTTCTTGTTGAGCTTGACTAGTTTATGAAATCTGTCCTTGAAGAGAGCTAGATCCCACTTTTCTCTTTTGCAAAACTTTGATTAAACTTGATTGAAAGTTTCGAATTTCATTTTTTATTAAAACATAATTGGGTGTTTGTGATTAGTTTATTGAGCTGAACAAATTGATCCTTAGTTAGAAGAAAAACTAAGTTAAGCATCCTCAAAAACATTTCAAGTTTCTTTTCAATCCATTTTCGTTTAGATCTCAAGATTAGATTATAGTTTTGAGTTTTTCATAGAAATTATAGAAGCTTGTTGAAAAATTTGTTTTCAATAATTTTTAGAGTTTTTTAGAAATCTTAAAATCTCTCTTAAAAAAATTGTTTGTTCTTGTAGTTTTTTATTATTGAAAAGCAAAGGGATTTTCCGTGAGTTTGATTAGTAGTCTCGTTTTTAAAGTTCTTGGAAAAATACAAAAAGTTTTCCTTTCAATTGTATGTTAAGAGAATGATTTGATTTTCAAAGCATTGCATTTTCAACTCTTCCTTAGCTAGAGATTCATTGAAAAGGAAAAGGAATTGTTTATCATCTTAGGTGCATTTTTTAGTGTTTTGGAGTCGAGTCTTCACATCATAAAGTTTCATCTCTGCACCCATTGACTTAAGAAACAACCAATAAAATTAACGCTTAATTAAAATCCATCTAGAAATATTTTTATTTTCTAGGGATCTTTTCACCAACATAGCTTAGGCCAGTATCTTGGAGTAGGGAGTAATTAACTCTCCAAGACAGTTTAAACAAACAAGTAGTCAATCTTGCGGTAGGGAGAAATTCCAATTGTTACATCTATTCTCTGGGAAAGCTCCTCTTAAAGGAGAAGCACGAGATCATATCTGAACCAGTGTGGGAATCAATCCTTCCTCATTGGGAATGATAGAAGATATTCACGTATTAAAAATGGTAAACCTC
>APFE031050663.1:9409-23178 GCA_000404065.3 Pinus taeda
TTCTTTCGGCCATTTCTACTGGTGACACCTTTTGAACCTTAAGTGTTTGAGTGGTGCTGTGAGCCTGTGATGTGCGACCCTTGGCGGTGAAATTTAGGCGGGTGGCCAGGGCTGCTAATGCAAGTTCCACATCACGCACTACCTTGCAAGCCTCAAGCCATGTGGGAGGGTGGTGCAGTTGGACGTGGGCTTTTATGGCCTCTTTAAGACCGCTGATAAAAATTCCGTGTAGAACACATCTGAGAGACCCCTAGTGCGGAAGGCTAAGGCTTCAAAGGCTGTAATATATTCATCCACTGTGCCCGTCTATTGGAGCTTAGTAAGACGACCCAAAAAAGCAAAGTCCTGGTCAAAGCGGTCTGTAAGAGCTTTTTTGAATTTGTCCCAAGTCCTAAAAGCAGTATTGCAATGTTGATGCCATTCCCACCACTACCACCTTTCATTATCCAAGTACATGCTCCCCACCATGAGCTGAGTATCATCATGTAGGATGTTATTCAAACTGAAATACTGTTCCATTTGTGTTATCCATGCTGCTGGGTGAGAACCATCAAATTTATGCATATCCAATTTGGGAGGTCTCGGATGAGATTGTTGTTTTTGGGGGCCCCAGAGGCGAGGAGAATGACTAGACTCACCCTCACTGTGTCCATTTCCAATATTCTCTTCCTCATGGGCTACCTCCTTGCCCTTCTGGATTGCGTTCGGGACTAATATTGATAGATTGTCAAGCTGAAATTGCATGGATTTCAAGATTTGTTCAAGTTTGTCCATCCTCTCATTAGCCATCGCTTGGGCTCTAGTGGCTACAATGCACCGACTTTATGCTTCTTAAAATTTGGGACCGCCAAAATTTTTTTCACTAAGAATTGAATGGTACCACTGTGCTCAGCTCGTCGTCCTGATTCTGATGGACTAGATCACCAATAAGCGCCCCGGAAGATCTCAGAGTCGTTTTTTTTTTTTTATAGGCAGAAAACTCCTAACGGAGTTTTACTCCTTCCTTAGGAATACTTGAGTCGCTGAATCCTCAAAATGTTAATGCTGTCAAAAGTCCTGCGAAAATCATGCTCCAGTATAGGAACCCCACACAACTACTTAGATCAGGTGGATCTGAGAGATCTGAATGGCGGAATAAATTGTTGCTGCGGATCTGATAGATCTAATAGATCAGACTGATGTTTGCTGCTGCTGCACCCTTTTGCGCAAGCGGATCTGCCCAAGATGATGCGTAATCCCAAGATAAAGGGAGCTATGGTCTCAAGGATTGTCAGGTGCTACAGATCGCAATATACATAAGGGTCTGATAGTAGTACTCGGCCCAATGTTTCAGGGCTCTAACTAAGGATGATCAACCCTACCCTTAACCGTACAACCCGACTACCCTATCGTATGGGCAAGTAATCTCTCCAAGTGTTGTTCACGGTGTACTGTAGCAGCAAGACGGCCGACAGTTTATCTATGTCTAGGTTGCAGAAGAGCTAGGGGGCTTTCGATATACCCAGAAGGTACGTGGAAGACAGTCCATACGCGGTTCTGTCTAATGCGCTACTACTCGAAGGGGTACCCACAGGGGTTACAAGGGAGTCCAACAAGCATGACCACCTTTTGTATTTCCTGCATGCATGCCTCCCCAAATCCGCAGGTTTATGCACTCAACGACAGATCCCATGGTTTAAAGACACTGGAACATGTCTCTAGCCAATTTTTTTTTTGCTAAGAAATGGAGATCCCACCGGCCCTGGAAAGAGCTCTGATACCACTTGTTATGCTTTTAACCTGCAAAAGATACCCAAATACAGAATATACGAAGAAAAATACCCAGAACGTAGAATAGCGAGAGTCAACAACAAATACTTTATTATTCAGAAGTAATGTTCACTCGCCTCTTCGAGGGGGCAACCTCCAACAGACTAGAGCTTGATTCAAAAATAAGACACACAATGCTCCTCGTAGGGAGTCTCTATCCTTTATATATGACTCATACATGTAATACCATGGATCAATACCATGGGTTTTATTAATACCATCTACCTAATACTAGGCCCATTTGCAACTAACTGTGGTCCCGTAATAAATAGCGGGTTAACCACTTACAATTATTAATATGGGCTTTATTGAATCTTTATTATGACGTGATCCCACTACATAAATAAGGGGGTTAGGGTGGGACCCTAACATTTCTTGCTACATTTCTAATAGTTAGCACATCATTTATGAGAGTTATATTTTTTAATATAAAAAGAAGTAAAAGATAGTAAAAGCATGGAATTTACATAACATTAATAATAAAACAATATATATTACATAAACTTACAATAGTAAAAGATGAAATTGGCACATTTGTATAGAGAAACATAAAAGTAAAATTGAGGAAATAGAAGTAAATTTTTATGTATTATTTGAAAACATAAACCCAAATGCTAGAAACTATTGAAGGAAATTTGACCAACAAGGAAAATCATTTTTCTATTGCAAGGTACATTTTTGCAAGGTCAGATATGTACAAAAATGGGAAGGTGATGCATAGTTATTTTAAACTCGTCGATAGTGAACATGAAGACTGTGTCGTGCACAACAACCACTAGGTCAATACCAACTTTAATGGTAAAATAGTGAAAGAAATGCAATGAAATATCTTAAGATTTGCTTGACTATAAACCAATGGAGCTTTGTAATCACATTCCAAGGGACCTTAAAAGAGGAAACTTGCAAATAGGAAATGACATCACACAAGTAGAGGTCAGTGGAACGAACAAGAAACTGGGAATAAAAGAAAGAAACCTTACTACTCGTCATGCCCTCACTCACAAATCATAAAATGGGAAGCACATGGATATGCAAAAAAGGGAATCATTTTCTTCAAATTAAGTTCTCAGCTTTATAAATATCTTGAAATTCATGAACAACTTGAATTCCCCTTGAGAAATTTTATTAACGGATGGATGGCCTCAAAAAGTTAAACCCATTTAACTTCTTGGAAAGTTGTCTCACTATGGGTTATAGATAAAACAAGCCCTTCACACATTTTAATTTCTTTACTTTTAAATCTAGATGTGCTTATTGCAAAATAAAATACGTATTTATTTAATTAAAAAAAATTGTTTCACTATGGGTTATAGATGAAATGAGCCCTTCACACATTTTAATTTCTTTACTTTTAGATCTACATGTGCTTATTGCAAAATAAAATACGTATTTATTTAATTTAAAAATGTTTTCTAATTACTAGATATGGATTTATCCATTTTTAGCCTTATGCATGGACTTGATAGTGTCGGTAGCCCGAAGTGCTCCGCTTTTAACATACTTGGATTCCTTCGTCATATTCATATATGGCTACATATTTAACATGAGAGATGATATTCTTTTTTGATCTTTGGTCCACTTAATGGTTCAAATTAAAATGGTTGAGTTGCTTTGTCCCATGGTGCAATAATAATACAATCACTTTTATATTTTTCTTAGTACTAAGATGGTGTGATTGATACTTTAATATCAATGCAATCATTAAAGCTAATTAATGATTCATTTCATAGAAATATATATTTTGTTGTATGATGTAGTACTTTTTATATCTACAACCGATTTAACATTTATCATGTCAAGGAGTTTTGACATTTCCCCCAAAATGAATGATAGTAAAGAGGAGTTTGTGGATCCAACTGTGCCAACAATTACCACAAACGATTCACTTCATACCTTGAGGTTGATATTGTGAAGAGTGGATTAGGATCCCTCTTCAAGTACCATTTTCAACTACAACAACATTCTCTTTTCTTGGTGGTAACCTTTCAACTATCATGTGATCAAGCTCTTTGTTGATCATATATCTACCGAGTCTTCATCCATATGTGTTTTAAATTTAATATCAAACATTTTGATTTTTGTAAAAATAAACATACATATCCCACATGCACCGCAGGTGATTGTTATACACCATACATATATCATTAGTGACACTAAATTTCCTTGAAGATGATAATGTCCTTTGGAAGGAGCTTGCATGCTTGTATATAAAGTGGCTTTGCTTATTCTCTAAATAGAAAAACAGTGTGAAAATGCCTCAATATATATGTTATGTAATCTCAATAGCATTCAAAAATACAATTTATACAATAAAAAATTACATATTATTCTTCTAAACTTATATAAAATCCTAAATATTTATGAACTTTTCTGAATTTCATGACAACTTATTTATATGCAACAAAATGCATATTTTAATGTTGCTTTCATACCACGGATTGAAATCCTTAAGCTCATTATTATCAAATCACACTGATTCACCCTTTACAATGAAGTGTACTTTATTCCTACGGGGCAACCTCTTTTTGAGAAACCATGGGCCTGACCAAACATGATCGAGTTGATGTCATTTTAGTTCTCTAACACTTGGGAAGGTCTGGAGGAGGAGCCTCCAGTGTTGCCAAGTGACCACGACCGTTCTTAACTAGAAACGCTGTACTCAATCCCCATGTCATATGATCATCAAAGTGACAATGCATAAACCACACTCCTGTACAAAACACAACATTGATAACTTAAAGTTGTGAATAGCCAAGTGATATGTCAAAACTGAATTGCTCCTGTAAATTGCAGATTTGAAAAATATTCTGAAATGTAAAGATTTAGAGAGGTATACCAATTGACCTAATTAATAAAATCTGCAATCTACCTAAAGATACCAGGGGCATTACCAAATGCCCTGTGAAAGTATGTATATACCTGGATTATCAGCTCTAAATCGAATGGCAGTCCATCCATTCACTGGAACACCTATGGTGTTGAACTGGGGTGGATCGACGAGATTGAATTTAAGTGGATCGGTTAGTGGGTTATAGTTCCCGAAACCTTGACCTACCACGTAAAAGCTGTAACCATGAAGATGCATTGGATGGTTATCTGCCACGAAGATGTTCGTTGCCTGGAAAACCATTTGCACTGTAGAACCATATTCAAGCACTTTCAGTTTTGTGCCGGATGTAGGAGCCCAAAGACTTTGGGGTATGTTCTGCCCCGTGAAATTGAATACAATGGGGGGATTTTGAGGAAAATCTGTTGTAAAGACACCATTGATGCCGAAATAAGCTGCTTGAAGCAAGGCTATGGTGGGCAACACAAAAGAAACGTTGTTCATACTTGCTGTAATCCTTGTTCCGTTGGGGCCACCACAGATCTGCCCCGGCCGGCATGGAAGCAACCCAAGTCCAACTGTGGAGATGATGCTTTCATCTATCTTAAGGGGAACTTTGACTGGGTGGTCTGGGGAAGCTAGGCTTCGGAGCCCTCTGGTAAACCTAGTGACAGTTGCAGTGTCATTGTAGAATGGGAGCATAGGAAGAAGAGGAGGCGTAGAAGATAGATGTCCAAGATACTCTACAATGGCAGTTGTTGTGGTGTTATCGAAAAAGCCGGGTTGCTGATTGCTGTATGCTCGTGCTGCCATGTAGTATTTGCCCACAGGCTGGTTGGCTGTGACAAGAACATCGGCAGTCTGTCCTGGAGTGATAAAGAGTACATCGGTTTTATATGGTTTAGTATAACTAGCATCCATGGCTACGACTGTAAGTTCGTGGTCTGCTATCTTGAAAAAGTGCTCGTCATTGAGTGCAGCATTGATGATTCGCAGAAGGTAGGTTTCTCCACGTTGTACAGAAACGCGAAATGTTTCTGCGTCCATGCAACAAGTCTTTTAGTTTGCATGTTAATTTTAAACTGAACAAAACAATTTGTATAAGTTTTATGGTGAAGATTAGGGTTAAATATTCCTGAAATCTACCATATAGAGAAAAAATAATAGCTATTACCTTGTGGGGAGCAAGGATACAGATCCCCTGGCTGTCCATTAATGGTGAAGGCGTCGGATATATTGGGTGCAGCACCTGTGAGAAGCGCTTGATTTATAACCGAGATGGGGTCTCTGTTCCACCATTCCCCTGTTCAAAAACAATATTATCCCTAATTTGAATCAATATTAACCATTAGACTTGCAAACATTTGTGTATTGAATCTCATTACTACAACTTAATACAACTTATCACCTATTATAATCGGAATTTCGGTTCGGGGTTTTGGAAAGGGATATAGTCTTCCTCTCTTAGGATAGATTACTATAGCTCCATGAACCGTAGCTCTGAGCCATGAGACATGAGCATGCCAAAACAAGGTTCCTTCCTGTCCAATAATGGTGAATCTGTGCGTAAAACTCCCACCCGGTAGAATTGGGCATTGTGTGACATACCCTGTGCCGTCTGCCCACCCTGTGCGCAACTGTCTCACGCCATGCCTGACATATTCAACAACAAGCCTTGTTTTGTAACCTTTATCGATTTTTATAACAGTAGAATTCATGTATTAAAAATAAAAAACTAGGGCTATGTATGACATCTTCAACATAGGAATCTAACATGAGGCTAGAGGAATTCAATTTCTTCACTTATAATTTTTTTATGAGCAGATATTATTTACTTGTTTTGTAATGTTATTTTTTTGGTAGATGAGTAAAATTTCAACTTTGAGTAGAGAGATGGACATGGTTACACATCATATTCATTTCAATTTTGATGAGGGACAGACATGCTTACACATTATAATACTCATTTCAACTTTGACAAGGGACAAACTTGCTTACACATTATAATGAGCTGTAGAATCATCCTCTAAACTCAATAATAATAAAACTCATTTATTGGATTTTAAAAAGAAAATACAATTCAATAAAAAACACTTTACATAAATTAAAAACTCAAAAAACAAAAAATAGTACTTCACATATATTTAAAAAAAAAACTCCTAGAACATAGGATAAGTAGACAAGGCAGATATTCTTCATTGAATCTGCAAAATGGTAAGCAATGTCTAACATATTCAATGACAATGACAATAACAAGTCTCGTTTTTGTAGTTTTTATCTATCAATAATAATATAAAATCCTAATCCTATTAGATTATAAAAAAACCAAAAACATTCATTTATAAGATCAAGAAATAAAACTAAAAGCAAAAAAATCTAAAAAAAAATTGTTTCCTTTACATTAGAAATTACAAAAATATAAAATGTTTCCTTTACATTAGAAATTACAAAAATATAAAATAGTTAAACTCTTATGATTACCATAAAATATAAAATAATTAAACAACTCTTATAATTAGAATTAAATTTAAAAAACTCTACCAAAAAAGCTCAAGCCATCCCTGACATATTCAATTAGACAAAGCTTATAATTAGGATTGAATCTACAAAAACTGAAGCCATGCCATGCCTGACATATTCAACTACAAATCTTGTTTTATAATTTTTATTTATTAAATAAATAAATAAATGCCATCTCACTTAAACCAAAAAAAATTTAAATTGCTTCCCATAAATAGAATAGTTAGAAAAACGACTATAATTTTTTCATTGAATCTACAGAAACGTGGTCATACCAGTGAATAGTGGCATTGTACTGGGCTCTGTTTATAACTGTGACAATGACGGTGTCTCCATCGTGGACATACAGAGTTGGACCTGGTAGCTGTCCGTTGACAGTGACTATTGTATGTTGCTGGCATAGCCTGCTAACTGTTTTCGGTTCGATCTGCGGCATTGAAAACCTCAAAATTTCATATATTTCATATCTGAACATATACCTGAATTCTTTGTTCTACAGGCTTATAAATATGCAAAAACTAATCTTGAAAATAGTAGTGAGAAATCAAACTTACAACGAAGGTACGATGGCATATTTCTGCATTTGTTAAGGCAGCCAAAGAGACAACTAACGAGAGTAGAAAAGCAAGCCTGCCTGAAGATGATTGAAAACCCATTGCTGCCACTGAAACGAGATATGCTCTAAAAGTTAGTAAGTTTGCAAAGAAAAAACCCTTTGAGAAGCTTTGCAATCCAAAAGCAATACTGATGTGTTTCTGCTAACGAGACTGAATATATATATAAAGCTGAAAAGTGCGAGGGGAAGTCGTTAGCAGTAATTGGGTCTGTGAAAATATGAAACAGAGCCGCCATTGTTGTGGGAACAGTGGGCTTTACGACAATATCAATGTTCATTGTAGTCATGGTAAGTTAGGTCGAGGATGTAAATGTTACTAGTTTGGCATCTCAACTGCCCTGATTATATTTAATGATTAGGAGAATCTTCCAGTAAATGGATGGTCCGAATATCGTTAGTGGTTAGAGGATTGTAAAGGGATGTTTATGTAGAGAGGCACCAGCATTTAAGGTTCAATCGATCTCACCTAATATGTTCTTGTTGGTCGGTCCGTTTGATATAAAGTCAAAAGTTCGCTTCAAAGTAATCATAATATACAAAGTGTTCGACCTAATCAATTGAAAATTCTTTTGCATGGCAAGTCACATGCACCCATCTGCCCCTGCAACCTAGCATTCAGAATCGTACAATTTGGTGTAAATCAAAGGTTTAATATATCTCAATATGCTCCCATGAAAGAGACACTGTTAAGTGCTAGAAGCTTAGAGGTTCCCTTAAACTAGTAGTATTACTCAACTTTGTGCATGGAATGAAGGGATATTGCTTGGTGGTGTTCCTGTCATGCAATATACTAGAGAACTAAGTCTGGGCGTTCAGATTGGCTCGTAGTTTTAATATCTTATTGGGAATATTACCATTGTATTTTTAAATAGGATTGGTATATTTTTAAATTATCACACATGAATCCAAATGGGTTTTGGTAGGGGTTTAAGTATTATTTAAATAATTGGTTTAGTTTAATATATAAAAGTCATCACTTTTATAGGGTTTATAGCTTAAAAGTTATTCGTAAAACCTTAGTTGAAGTTGTTACTGAAACACACTTTAAGTTCTTTGTATTGTCCTCGAGAAGGTCAAATAGGTAAATGTAAAAATTCATAATTTGACACATAAAATGAAGGTTTCAAAAAAGGTGTTAACGTCATGCACATGGTGTAGAGCATCGTCATGGATAATGGTAGTTGGAGTTGCAAACCATGCCATGCTCGTAAAAACAAGGGCATATAATATTCATGATTAGGTAAAAACAAGGAGATATGATGCTTGGTAAGACATGAGACAAAGTATTACCTCCACTTTTTCCATGTCGCACATTAAGCACGAGATAGATTGTTACCTTCACTCTTTCCATGTTGTATGTTACTTGTAACACCTAAAAATTATAATAGGAAATAATTATGTTGAGGGGTCTTCGCTAATAAAATTCAAGGCATCTATATGATAATATGGACTTGTAATGGTAACCATTTTTAGGGTCTCTTAGAAACTAATAAATAGGCCAATTTCTAAGAAGGGGTCTTCGTTAATAAAATTAATTCAAGGTATTTACATGATAATATGGACATGTAATGGTAACAATTTCTAGGGGTTTCTTGGAAACTAATAAATGGGCCAATTTCTAAGAGGTGATTGGAGATTTCATATTGGAGTTTATAAGGGGAGAAAGAGAACTACATACAACACATATTTTGGCATTCATAACAAAGAGTGATAAAGAAAGTAAATTCTAAGGATTTCATAGCTAAATGCACCCATCTCTATGAGAAAGTCATAGTTTTGAAGATAGTGAGGAGAAGACTTAAACATTGAGTCCATCCACATTTAGAGAAAAAATATCCATGAGTTTTAAATGGGCATGCAATAATCTCATTAAGAGCATGACCTATAACACAAAGAATATGTTATCAATTTAGAATGGAGATGTTGAGCATACACTTATACTTGTTCGGGAAGGGGGGTGGTGTGAATTAATATAAGACAATTTTTACATAGTTAAACATTCATGAGATATAAGAAAACAATCACACATGAGATCTATTAGCTGCAAGGCATGGAACACAATACTTACATGGAAATCATTTTGAGAGAAAACCACAAAACTTCTTTCTATAATTCTTTGTAGGAACCAACTTACTATTACAAACATTTGTAAGCACCAACCTACTGAAGACACCAATACCCACTATTGTAAATATTTGTAGGCACCATCCTACTAGTGATGTTAATCCCCAGTGCTGCAGATATTCATAGGCACCAATCTACTAGAGACACTAATCCCCAATGCTGCAAATATTCATAGGAGCCAACCTACTTTACTGAGTATACTTGCTAATCATTCCTTCAACATTCTTGGTAGTTGCTCATGCCTTCACTAGCTTTGATTGTTTCTTTGCCTTCAACAACTCTACTTCTCCCAAAACTTATTATTTTTGGCCTTTTCCCAAGAAAAAACTTGGACAACATGTTATCCAATTTTGCAAATATGATACTACAGAAGGAACTTCTATATGTCTCCTTGGATCTCTGAAAATTTCATAAGTTGAAAAGTCCTAGAAAATAAGTTACAACAAAAATTCCATGTTGACCCATTTGAAATTGATTTCATGATCATTTAGAAACCCTGACTTCCAAAAGGCATATCTACAAAAGTATAATGAACAAAACTCTAGAAATTTTATCTAAGGTACTACTATATGTCTCCCAAGGGTCTCCAAAATTTTCATAGTCTAAAACATCTTAGAAAAGAAACTATAATGAAAATGCCAAACTAATATATTTGAAATAGATTTCAAGACTATTCAATAACCCTAAAATCCATAGTGCATATCTCCAAAATTATAGTAAACTAAAATATGAAATTTTGATTGCATGTACCAAGAGATCTCAAATTTGTTTCCTCAAAATTTCATGGTCACATGTACATTGTTGGCGTCCCAAATTGCTCTAATTTTACCCTATTCCCATAAGCCTTAACCTCTATTTTTTCTCTATTTAACCCTCTCATTCCTGCGCTAGTCCAAGATAATCATCTATTCCTACATATACTTCATATTTCATAATTATGATTTATTAAGTACTTTATTAATTACTTAGATTTCATGCCTTTTAGTATCTCTTGTAACTTATGTTTAACCTTCCTAAAAAGTAATTGAAGAAGTGTTAATCATCATTTAGCAGTGTAGGCAGATTCCTGCACTGTCAATGATGCTGCTCCATGATCTTCGTGATATTTGACGTAGGCATTTTGATCCACAGCTCCTAGTTCGGTGCAAGAATGTCCAAACAAACTTAGACTCATCACGCAGGAACAATCCACTTGGGCTCTGGCAGTAGTGGTCCAGGTGTGACACAACCCACAAAGGGGAAGAAGGGGTCTATTAGAACCCATAGTCAGCCTTCTCAGTGTGTTGAGAGCGGTTCATATGGAAGAACAATAATGGTAGATCAGGAAGACCATGCAGAAGGAACTAGTGTAATTCAGGTAAATGAGGAACAATCCACTTTTGGATTCCCAATTGTGGATCTTGATACACAAGTACAAATGAAAAAATATTTCATCATCAGCTCTTCCTCATTTCTACGGTAAGGTACATGAAGATCCAAACTCTTTCCTATTTGAGTTTGATATTTTGTGTAAAATTTATGATTGTTCATCTGATGCCTAGTAGTTAATGTTGTTTCCTGCAACTCTCAAGGACGCAGCACTCCGATGGTTCATGGGACTAGGAGGAAACACTATATCTTCTTGGGAACAAATGAAGAGAGTGTTCCTATCAAAATATCAGGAATATTGTAAGAGTAGAGATATTAAAGATGAAATCTTTACTATTGTGCAAAATGATGCTGAGACTCTAGAGGACTACTTGGAGAGATTCATGTACATCCTTCAAAGGTCAAAGCACAAATTTGATCTAAGTACCATTAGAAACTTGTTCTTATAGGGGCTTACTAATGGTGCTAGGTGTTGGGTTGTGTTATATTCTTTCCACGACTAGCCCACGTGGTTAACCAGAGGGTTAGAAGGGGGCCAGAGCCCCCCTTCGTTGCACTGATTGCATAGCAGGGGGAGTCACAAGGGGTTTGAGGGGTGTAGGTAACCCCACTCTATGGGGTCCAGGGCAGCGCCCTAAAAATTTTTGGTTTTGGACCATATATTAGGTTGGGCAGAGCTACCTATGGTTTTGTGCATGTTTTTCGCACATGGTTTTGGATGTTATGGTTTTCGGTCCATGGTTTTGGACAAGATGGTTTTTGGTCCATGGTATTGGATGATTCAGCATGTATAAATATGTATTGTAACATTGAAAGGAATAATGAAAAATAAAGTTGGTAGTCTTAGTTTTGGGATCTAGGGGAAAATCTTTGTGTATATGTGTTTTATGTGTTATCCTCTCACATTGTTTATTTTCTGTGTTCTAGAATTCGTATGAAGCTAATTTATGTATAGGGTTAAAACCTACATTTGGTATCAGAGCTGTTTTGGCTTCAAGGGGATGCCTTTGTTGCTGAGGGATTTTTCTCGGGTCTGTGGTAGACCTTGTTCATTGGGAGATCTACGGGATCGATTTTGGAAGTGAAAGAAGATGGGAAGCGGTGGAAAGATAGAGATCAAGAAATTTAATGGTCAAAGTTTTGAGTTATGGAAACTCAAGATGGAGGATTTGTTGGTGGATAAATATCAGTGGATTGCAGTAGATCCAGGTACTCAACCAACGAGAGTTTCTGATGAACAATGGAAGAAGTTGGATCGGAAGGCAAAGAGCACAATACGATTGTGTGTCTTAGATTCAGTATTTCTGAATGTATTAGGGGAAGCTACAACGAAGGTTTTGTGGGAAAAGTTAGGGACTTTGTACCAATCTAAGTCTTTGGTGAATAAATTGTTCCTACGAAAAAAGTTATATAACCTGAGGATGAAAGATGGAAACTCGGTGATAGAGCATCTGGATGCATTTAATACTATGGTAAGTCAGTTATTATCTGTTGATATTAAAATTTCAGAAGAAGATAAGGGCATTAGTTTGTTGTGTTCTCTACCAGATTCGAGGGATAGTCTGGTTATTTCAATAGGTAGCAATGCAACTGTGTTTCAGTTTGATGAAATAGTCTCATCCTTGCTAACAGAGGAAATGAGATGGAAAGATATGGAGAGCCAAAATGGTGATGCCCTGTTTGTATGAGGACGGTTCGAGAACATAAATAAAAATAAGTCATCGAGTAGGAGGTATAAATCTAGAGGGAGATCTAATCTCCAGGGAAACCTATAAAGGTGGTGTGCTGGAAATGTGGAAAGGAAGGGCACTACAAAAGGGACTGTAAATATAAAGTTCCTGATAAAGGAGAGGGATTTGATGATGCTCCTTCTGCAGAGGCGAAAACCACCTCAGATGAAGCTGGGGATGTGTACTTGGCTTCTTCAAGTACACATGTAGATCAGAAGGCATGGTTGATTGACTCAGGTGTATCCTTTCACTTCACTCCCCATAGAGAGTGGTTCTGCAAGTATGAGAAATATGATGGTGGTGATGTCTTCTTGGGGGATGACAGGAAGGCTAGAGTCATTGGTCGCGAGAAAGTAAAGTTGAAGTTGCAAGGTGGAAGGGTTAGAACACTTCCGGGTGTTCTGTATATTCCTACATTAGCCATAAATCTGATTTCTGTAAGCAAGCTGGATGATGCAAGTGTAAAAATAATGTTCGAGAAGGATACCTGCAAGATGGTTCGGGGAGCACTGGTATTGATGCGGGGAGTTTGGATTGGAACTCTGTACAAGTTGCAAGGTAGCACTGTTGTTGATGGGTGCAATAGCTCTATGGTTCCTAAAAGTGGAGGAGAAAATCTAGTGGTCTCCGGAGAGAAGACCATGTTGTGGCATCAAAGGCTTGGAAATATTAGAGGGAAGGGCCTTCAAATACTTCATGGTAAAGGTATGGTATAAGTTATGAGTAATAACTCTCTGGATTTTTATTTCTATGAAAATTGTGTATATGGGAAGAG